>JAJEJO010048657.1:293924-469084 GCA_020662805.1 Glaucomys volans | reverse complement strand
CAAGAATTATTTCACTGTTTTATAGCTGTTAGTTTTAGCATACAACACAAATTACTAAGAAATTAACATATAATCATTTTTATTAATCAGTGATTCACAATGGCTTAATGAATTATTTGTCTGAGAAAACGACCAAGAAAAATATTTGGATGATTTGTTCAACAGTATTTTAAACGGAAAGATTTAAGATACTCTCGTATCACAGTAGTCAACACCTAGGATATTATAAGCCAACTTAGAAAATCAATATAGATAAATCAATAAGCTTGACAGAGTGTTGAATAATTTTAGAGGAGACTAAGAAATATATTGGAACAATGCTGGTAAAATGTAACCTGTCAATCGCTAACAGTGTGTGTGTGTGTTGAAGAATTACTGAAATGACCTATATATAGAAGACTAATTCTAGAAGATGCTAGAAAATGGAAACCATATACTTTCAAACTTCACTTATTTGCCCGCCTCCTTTATTGTATACTCAATAAAGGAGAAACTCTCTAAACACAAAAATAAAAATAAATGCTTGAAATGTATTTGTCCTGCTCCAGCTCCTTACACCTATAATGTAAGCCAACCTAAATGAGACCTTACCACTACCAGTACTCTATCATCAGAATTCAGAAAAATGTCTTATTTGATTATCCTGTGTTTCCCAAACTCCCAGACCCCATTTTATTTATATCTTAGTTTTCTTACTCCACTGAGCTCCTCAGATCAATATATTAATCTTGGACTATCTTAGCTGTGAGCTTCTACTCCTTCACTACACTACTCAAGCATCTGTCTACCATGCGATGGCTCCTGACACTTAGATTCAAGGGTAAAAGATATCTTGTCTCCAAGATATCTTGTCCTCAGACTCTAGGATATGCCTGACAGCAGAGGAAAACCAGACAAGCAACAGATAATACAATTTCAATATGAGGAGATTTTGCCTGAAAATGTTATGGGAACTTTTAAAGGCTAGATAAATTAGATAAACAAAAGTGGGATTATCCACTTTGACTTTCAAACAATCTTAAGAGCCTTTCCAAAACATAATCAAAGTTGTAACTAACTATAAATAGTGATGGGGAAAGAAAGTAAAGACCCTACTTTATAACATTTTGCTGGAGAGAAAATTTAAGACTAACATACAAAAGCCTAGATAATTTTAACAGGTTTTCTTTAGCTCGAGAAATACAGAAAAGTATTTCATTAAGACAGGTAAAAACCAGTCTCACTTGGTAATCTAATAACAGAGAAGAGCTATATATACTAAAATTTATAGTGTTAGGAAACACCAACTTTCCTGAGTAATCAAATGCCACTGAAGAAAAATGATGGGCATGAGCAATCCTAAATGACATGAAAAGTAGTTAAATTTATTCCCTAATACAGATGAATTTAAAAGTTTTTTTTAATGTATTACTTAATACAGGCATATATTAACACTAAGCAGTACATTAAGAATTTTTATAAATCTAATAGCAATAACTGTCTGAACTATCACTTAAGAATCCACGAAGGAAATGTCATCCCAAAATATTGCTACAGAAAGTAAAAAGAAATTTTGGGGTCAAGGTTCTTTTAGGTTCGTAAGCATGATGACTGGGTGTTCACACTGCTGTGTGAGAGGTGTTTCCCTCTAATCCTTGTTATGGCATTGGCCTGTAACCTGTCTGATATGAAAAAAAGGAATTTTAGGATCAAAATAAAAGGGAATTTAGACAAAAATAAATGAAACAAAGCATGATTAACATCCTAAGTTACAGCTATAATGTACCACATTAGGTTTAAAAAGAATAAAAGTCAACCAAGAGATTCAACCAATGTGAATTATCAATTTATTTCTTTCTCAGCTCCAAATCCACTCTTCAAGTCTGATCGGTAAACAATGCTGGGTTGGGGGCAGTGGTTCACGCCCATAATCCCAGCAGCTGGGGAGGCTGAGGCAGGAGAATCAAGAGTTCAAGGCCAGCCTCAGCAAAAGCAAGGCTTAGGTAAGCAACTCAGTGAGACCCTGTCTCTAAATTTAAAAAAATACAAAACAGGGCTGGGGATGTGACTCAGTGGTTGAGTACCCCCAAGTTCAATCCCTGGTACCAAAAAAAAAAAAAAAAAAAAAAGCCCCAAAACAACAACAATAACAACAACAATAATAATTCTGGACCCTTTAGGTATTTTAACTTTGCCAGATGGCATGATAATAAGCTTTGTTTACAGTGGACAATGGATAGGAAGGTTCTCCCCTTCCTATTCAGGCTACACGGTTTTCTCCAGGGCCAAATGCCTACAAGCCATGGCTGTCACCACATATTTTCTCCACTTTTCAATGCAGGCAGTGGTTCTGTATGGGAGAGTTCCACACAGCTCAGGTCTGCACCTTAGCCCAGGCCCCTGCTTCTTATACCATATCCATATCTTTGTTAAGTACACATGGGGTAAGTCCTGTGGACCAGGCCAACCAGAGTAGCTCTGGTCCAAACTGTACACAGAAGTATGCTGGATTTCTGCAGGATCTCCAACTCTCAGTTCTAAGCAGCACTTACAGATGCCTCAACTTCTGCACATCCAACTCTCTGTGTGCTCACTCATCAGCCTTAGCCTGCCTGTTCTCCAAAGAGTTTTCCTATAGGTCAGATGCCTGTGGACCAGCTCTAGTCTAGTAGCCCAATGAACTTCTATGCTATCCAGGGACTTGGAACTATATCTTTTAATGAAAAATCTGCCCTTCCAAGAAAGCTAGCTTCCCCTTCCTTTGATATACTCCATAAGGCTTAGATTACCCTTTACAGTTTGCTGTCTACCTTTTATAGTTACTCTCTTAGTATTGTGTAATACTTTTATAGTATATGTACCCGGGTTAAGTTATTGTGTGTTGGGAAACAATTTTTTCCCTAGATTTCTTGGCACGCCTGCATGGTTGGGCTTTCTGAGCAAAGGAAAATGACAATAGAGATAAGTCTACCTCCTCGGAGACATTCCAGAATCATTAAAAAACAAAAACAAAATTCCCTCTTTGTCCTAGAAATTTGCTTTTACCTTACTTTTTGAGTAAAAAACAGAGATGACATTTTCTTCCCCAGAGAGGATTTGTTAATTACAGGATACTATAAGGAGTATGCTGTTTTTCTCCTGTTTGGGCAGAAGTGCCAGCAACCCTATATATGCTTCTAGTATCATAAATTTAGGGTTTCTCTCCTACGGTGCAACTCTGCTACATATACAGGGTAACACCAGGTTCTTACCACACTGCCAAATATTGAGACTGAGTGTTGGGGAACCAGCACTAAAATGCTCTGTGAATGATAAACTCTGTTCTCTAACATGCAAACCTTGTGTTTCCTGTCAGACTATCTACAGATACACGTAAATTTAAAACTGTGCATTTTGCCTTCTAATTGGACCTAGACAGATAGAAATCTATAAAAAGGCTTCTTTGAAAAATGAATTGTGTGAGAAAGACTAAGAAATGTTATGAATAAAGGACTAATAAATTAAGAAGATAATCTCAAACTTCTACTCATCTAATATGAACTAAATGACTACCAAGCACCAAATACTGCCCTCAGTGTTAAAGATACACAGATGAATGAGAATTATTTTCACATATTCCTGTACATTCCCAGACACAAAGAGTGTTAAGTTTCTCCTGCATCCTTCCAGAGCCATGCTGTGTGTATGTGTAGTTTATATTTTAGACTTAAACAAAAACCTTCAACACATAAAATCCATCCCTGGCTACCTTTTTCTCATGGTCATGTTCTTCATTTAGATCACCTATCATCAGAATTACTTGAGAAAATCTAATATAACTGAGATCCCTTTGTAATTTTATTTATTGTTTTACTTTCTTATTTTTGCAGACTGCATTTTGTTTGATAAGCATTATTTCACTCAGTGGTAATCAACACCAAAAACCCACTGAAAAGGATAGGAAAGCTAAGATTTAAAGCAATTTTGCCAAAATACTATTATTATAATTTATAAACATTAAAATCAACTTAGGGATAACTAAATTTTCAGTTGGAGAGATCAGAATAGATATCCCTTTGTTCCTAAGAAGTTTTATTGTTTTTTTTTGTTTCAATAAAAAACATATAAATTTTAGTGATAACTACTTTTATTAATTTAAGAGCAGAAATGAAACTTCTTCATTAGCAAAATGGGTAAAATTTACCAAAAAGCTATAGTGAAACCTACAGCAATATTCAAACAGATGTGTTTATTCCCTGACTGCTAACACAGTCAAATACTTCTTAAAGGGAGTTATAGAGCAAGTAAAGAAACCAGAAGGGAATACTACTTACTAGACAGAATCTCTATGAGGCTATCTTCCTTTGAAACCAAAGAAAAACTCAATATAACATTTAATAACATTAAATTCAGCAGGTAGTTCTCACTTTGATGAATTTAATAGCAATCTGTTTCTTACTGAGAAAATGTTATCTTTTAGGTTTTATAACTGTTCCAATAATTGTTGTTACATAACAAATCACCCCAAACTTACTGGCATAAAACAGAAGCCATTTTATTATACTCAGAGATTCTAAACCAGGAATTCACAAAGAGTACATTGCAGATAGCTTATTTCTAATCTACAAGGTCTGAGCCCTTGAAGCAAGAACCTTGAAGGCTAGGGCAGTTCTAGGAGCTGAGGTTAAGGCATCACCTGAATCATCCCACAGTAATTTACTCACATGTCTGGTGACTGGCCTGGAAGGACATGAAGACTAGGATTGCTGACCTGATAACTGACACTTATCACAAGGCTTGGATTCCTAACAATAAGGCAGACTCACAGTACTGAGACTGCTCAGGGCTCTAAGCAGGCCAGTGTTCAACAAAAAGGTAGAAGTAGAACTACCTTTTATGACCTAAGCTAGAAGAAAGTCACATAGCATCACACTGAGGCGTTCTGCTGAATAGAGAAGTAGTAAGCTCAGATTCAATAAGAGAGTTTGAACCTAACTCTCAATGGGATGTGACAAGTTCCAGAAGATAATATGGAGCAAGAGATTGCTGTGGCCACCGTTGAAAATATCTAATCTGCTATAATAATATACACTAAATGATTTATTTACAATAGTACAATAAAGGCAGGTGTGGTGACATACATGCCCAGCAAGCTTGAGACCAACCTCAGCAACTTAGCAAGCCCCTCAGCAACTTAGACCTTGTCTCAAAATGAAAAATTTAAATAAAGCACTGGGGATGTAATTCAGTGGCAAAGCACCCCTTAATTCAATCTGTGATACTGAAAAAAAAGAAAATAATACTAAATAAACAGTATTTATATTCTTTAATTGGAGATATTTCTGAACACTAGTTTTCCAAAATCAATTATATTGCAGCTTTATAAACAGAAATGAAAATGCAGTAGATAATATTTTATGCAATATCTACAACTTACCTGTGAAAACAGGTGTTACTATTATTATTATCATCGGCATTTTAACTGATGAGAGTTTAATTCAGAAGCTGAATAATTTGCCCAGAATAAGTGCTTAAGTTGTGATAAATCCAGACGTGGTTTCAAAGTGCTGGCTCTTTCCACAGTACAGACAATCAGCACTTCACAGTTAAATGAAGCTCACAAAGATCTTGTACAGATCAGAACTGTGCAATGCAAGAACTGTCTGTATCTTGCTTTATATAGATGTAAGCTTTTCAAGAATGAATTTGTTAGCCGTCCTAGGTAAGAACTGTCTATATATCTGAATATGCGACCTAAATATATAACATAAGGGTAATACAATGCTGGCTACCTATATCCTTGCTTTCAGTAAGCATTTAATTGAAGAATAAAATCTAGGGGAAAAAAATTCCAGATCATTGTAAGTAATGAGCATTTGTATATGCCAGAGAAGCTAGCTGTGTTAGATGCTAAAAAGTAAATATGATCCTCTTATACAAATTCTCAACAGTCTGTTTTCTCTCTTATGAATAGAAATATTTATTTCTATTATTCGTTTCTTTTGTATTATTTATATAATATATAACATTATTTATATTATGTTATTATATATTATATATTCCTTATATTATTATATATTCTTTTTTTGATTCTTATAAAACTTTATTTGAAAGATAGATTTGGAAGAGATAAGACAACAGTAATGAGGTAGCTAAAAATTGTTTTATCTGTTATTTTCACAACTGAAAGTCACTATTAATCAGCACCTCTTTTTTTTTTTATTCATTTAATTTTGATCCATTGAACACAAATGGAGTATAGCTATTGTTTCTCTGGTTGTACACAAAGCAGAGTCACACCATCTGTTCATTCAAACATGTACACAGGGCAATGATGTCTGTCTCATTCTGTTATTATTCTTGCCCCCTCACCCTCACCCCATCCCTCCCTTCCCTCTATTATTCTTTTTTTTTAAATATTTTTTTAGTTGTTGATGGACCTTCATTTTATTCATTAATTTATATGCAGTGCTGAGAATCGAACCCAGTGCCTCACATATGCTAGGCAAGTACTCTATCACTGAGTCACAAGCCCAGTCTCTATTATATATTCTTTATATTATTATACATGATTTTCATTTATACTACTCTACAGTTCTTCAAAAATGGAAAAGGTGACTACTTGTACTACATTTATTTTGTCACTTTCTGCAACGAGTAATATGTTAGAGTCTTGTGTTTCTGATTTAACTGACAGCTTATACGAACTACACAGAAGCCAGAAATGTGACACAATGAACGGTTATCCATTCTTTGGAGCTTAACACCATACCATGCTTCCCCAAAACTGATTTTTTGCAAATAAAAGGAAATTAATCCACTCATATAATTTTTTAAAACAAAATGTTATAATTTTAAAGAAAAAACTGACATTTACATTTCAGGGAAGAATATATGATATATATGTACATGTGTGTATATATATAGACACATCAACATAAATTTGTTTTATTTATTTTATTTTTTGGTTCAATTTACACAAACGGACTACAACCATCATTTTTCTGGTTGTATACAAAGTAGAATCATACCATTTGCATATTCATACATATACATAGTGTAATGATGTTTGTCACATTCTATTATCTTTCCTTCCCCACCCCAAATTTCTCTTTTATAACGATCAGTTTCATCTCTGATATTGGGATTATTTGAGAAACCTTCAAACAGGAATTATTTTTCAAAAGGGTCAAGGAAAATAGTCTCTAAAACTTGACAAATTTGTTTAAAAACAATTATTTTAAGATGGCATGCATTTCTCACAGCTTTAAAAGCATTTTTTTTTAAGTACGATAATTCCTGGTGTGTTTTTTTCCCTTCTTATGAAAAATATCACAAATTAAGGGGATTTATTAGTTATCTGAAATTATTTTAGATAATTTTTATAATTCTTATGTAATTTTAAGAATAATTTATAATTTAAATTATCAAAATAGTTGAACATTATATATCATTTGTGTAATTCTTGTGCATAATTACTTCAAATGATTTTATGTAATTCTTACAGGTTAGCAAATTCTAATATATAAGGAAATAATTCTCCTTAGAAACAATCCAGCAGTTCCACTGTACTCTGATGATCTTTTTAAATGCCATGCCATTACTTTCCCTACAAAATATTTATGCTCAAGGGCCAAACTAAGAAAAGGAAAAATGCAACAGATCTTAATTTAAAGTGGTGAAGTTCTTATTAGATAATGGAGCTTGAACGTTTCCATATTATAATTTGTATTATGTTCCCATGGGATTAACTCCCCCATCCTTCCCTTTTTATTTGGAATATGTTCTTTGGTTCTTATTCAATAATGATAATATTTTAAGGGTATATATAAAATGAGGATATAAAGAACTTAAGCGACTTGCCAAACTAGTTTACAGAAGAGCAGATAATCTATCTTTCCTCTCTCTGAACTCTTAGATAATTCTTAAGTCATTCTGGTCATCTAAAAACAAAATTTAACCATGACTGATGAATGAATGAATGAAATATAAATAAAATAGGTAGTTGTGTTGACTAGTTATGACTTTTCACAACCTCTTAATTTTAAAATAGATTTATTGTCTAACACAGTATTGAACAGAAGTGGTTTGAGAGCAGACATTTTGCCTGTTCGCAATGTGCAGGGAAGCAGTCAGCTTCTCACCATTATGATGATATGAATTTTGTAGCTACCCTTTCTCAGACTGAAAGATCTCTTCTGATCCTACTTAGCTGAGAAATCTCATATTTCTGTATATACAAATACTTCCATGAGTCAGACAATATTATTGAGTTAATTTTGTAGGTTATAAGGAATGTTACTGTATAGTTTTCTATTAACCCACCTACTTGAATGAATTCTTAGTATTAGTGAGTTCCTATTTGTTTATGACTGTGTTTATGCACTCACCCAGGGATTCTCTGCTCAACTCCAATCAGTTTTGCCATATAGGAATGGGTCCTAGGAAGCCATATTTGAGGCCATTCTAAAATGTCAGATTTCTGTCAAAAATCTTCAGATCACTGCTTTTCTGGAATCGAAAGACAGTGTATGACTCAGGGTCTCAAATAATGATGACATGACTGTTTTGACTAGATTAGGGAACTGGGGGCCAGTGAGATTAAAAGACATACCTGAGTTCATACATTTAGTTAGAGGCAATGTCAGGCCCAGAATCTTAATCTTGATCTCCCAACTGCTATCCTAGTGTTCTTTTCATTATATCAGGCTAGTTTAAATTTTTTAATTTAAAAAAGCAAGAGTCACTCTTCAGAGAACATTCACTTACATAAAAAATTAACAGGGTAAAAAAATCTTACAGAAAGTGAGGCAGCATAGCATTACTTTATGACAGGGGCTGGCAAACTACATAACTTGTTCTTGTAAACTAATGGATAAGAATGTCTTTTACATTAACAAATGGTTGAATAAAATCAAATTATGCAAATTATTTGAAATTCCAATTTCAGTGTCTAATAACTGTTTTTTTAACATACAACATGTTCCTTTATGCATTATCTATAGTATTCAACATATAAATGATAGAGTGGCGTACTTGTGCCAGAAAAATAATCTTACATACCTTTTGATGTACTACAAACTGCAGTGACATAGCTACAACTTACCAAATTTTCTAATACCATGTATACTGTCGTACCACACATTCATTTTGACCATCATATCAAAGCAAAAAGACTGTTCAGATGGTCCCCAATTTAAATCAACTTTAAAATGATGCAAAAACCATATGCATTCAACAGAAACCATACTTTGAATTTTAATCTTGTTCCAGGCTAGCTAACACTCTCAGTGCTGGGCAGTGGCAGTGAGCAACAGCTTTTAGTAAACCATTCCATCATAAGGGTAAATAGAGATTTTAAGTGTACTGCTATGATATTCAGTAAGTTAGTTCTACTAAATGCATTTTTTAATTTTCCATTGGGTTACCTCTCAGTTACCACTGTAACCCCATCATAAGGTAAGGAGTCTCTTTACTTCAAATGTCAAGCTTTCAAGGCATTTAAAGTGGTGTGTGAATTATTTTGCTACTGGGTTGGATGGCAAGTCATTCTATTATGCAATGACATTGTAGCAATACTGGGAAAATACAATATACATCATTATTAACCAGATTAAGTATTCATCACATTCCCTACACATAGGAAAGCATCATCAGGGAAATGAGGAAATACAAAACAAAGTATCTCATCACAGCAGAATTTTATTACAAAACTGAAAAATGAACAGGTATGGTGGCACACATTAATTTTTTTTTTTTTTTTTTTTGAACCGGGAATTGAACTCAGGGGCACTCGGCCACTGAACCACATCCCCAGCCCTATTTTGTATTTTATTTAGAGACAGGGTTTCACTGAGTTGCTTAGGGCCTCCCTAAGTTGCTGAGGCTGGCTTTGAACTCGAGATCCTCCTGACTCAGCCTCCCCAGTCGCTTGGATTACAGGCATGCACCACCATGCCCGGCGGTGGCACACATTTATAATCCCTGCAATGGGGGAAGTTGAGGCAGGAGAATTACAAATTCAAGATTACCCTCAAGAACTGAGAGAGACCCTAAGTAACTTAGTAAGACCTTGTCTTAAAATAAAAATTAAAAAAGGCTGGGAATATGACTCTGTGGTAAAGTACCCCTGGGTTAAATCTCCCACACCAAACCAAACAACCACAACAAAAAACAAATAAAAAACTGAAAAATGAAAATGAAACTACAAAGTTAAGTTTCAGAGTAGCTCATTTACTATCCTAGCAATGGAACTTTTTTTTACTTATGATGAGATAATCAAATCATATTTGACTACTGCAACCAAATAAACATTTCTAGAGAAAATAAACTTTTAAAGAATGCTTCTCAGGAAGACTAGCTACTGGAAACAATATCAACATGTAACTAAAAAAACAAGGCAAAATATTTCAAGAGATTTTTCCTGTCTCCTGGTGAGTTGACAGATATTAGTGACACTGCAAAGTTACATTTTCAAGAAGTCAATTCTAAGCCGGTCATGGTGGTGCACGCCTGTAATCCCAGCACTTGGGAGGCTGAGGCAGGAGGATCTCGAGTTCAAAGCCAGCCTCAGCAAATTAGCGAGGCCCTAAGCAACTCAGTGAGACCCTATCCCTAAATAAAATACAAAATAGGGCTGGGGATGTGGCTCAGTGGTGGAGTGCCCCTGAGTTCAATCCCCAGTACCAAAAAAAAAAAAAAAAAAAGTCAATTCTAAGCAACTGAAGAATTTGTTTCTATGAAGAGTATACATAGAACAGTAACAGGCAAAAATATTTTCAAAGTTCAGAAAATACTAATTCAGTTTAACCTGAAGTGGAATCTGCTAAGATGTGTTACAACTGATAATGGCAAAAATATATGAAGAACAGAAAGAAGCTAGTTAAATAAATTTACAGTTGGTAAAAATGTTAGGTGTTTAAAGTCTATGGTTCTTCATTCTATTACTCATCAATATGTTTTATACTGGGAAAATATTTTAATCAATCATGTACCATTGAACTAGTACTGTCACTAGTGAACTTTACTTGTCCTCACAGATTTAACTGTAGTCAGTTCTATGCATATTTATCAGAAATAGAAACTGAATGTCCTGACCTGCTTTATCTGTAATGGTCTAATCACTTAGTAACTGTAGAGCTTTACTGTGATTTTCTGAGCTTATGCACAAATGGAAATTTCTGAACAAAAAGAAATGCCTTCAACCACTAGTATCAAACAATAAATATATTTGAAAATTAGATATTGCTGCAGATTTGATAATGTTTCCTAATGAATTAAACCTAAAGTCAAGGCCAAATAGTGCTTATATGAGAAATGGATATCCTGATAGTCATTTTGATAACATTGTTCAAATTGCAAGTAACAATTGGTCCATTTAATATAGTTCCTGCGTTTTCAGGTTAAAACAAGATCTCCATGCATACACAAATTTTCAATGGGTATACTCTGCAAGCTTAAATCACGGTTCCAGCATTCCTTTTCAAACCTCACAACAAGTGCAAAGGCAATATTCATGTTTCAAAATCCATTTAACGTTCCAATTGAGGAGCTCCCACCTAGTCTTCAATTAAAAGTGATTAATCTGCATATTAAATAGCAAATATCAAGAGAAGAATCTAAAAAAATTCTATAAATGCTTTCCATCTAATGAACATGCTCATTAAAATAATATGTAGGTATGGTGATGCAGCTCAGTAATATAGCTTGCCTAGCAGATTCAAAACCCTTGGCTCACCACACACACAAAATTAAATAATTAATTAATTAATTAATAAAACATAATTACAGCATGTAGCTGTTAAAAAATGCTTCAAAGATGAAATTCATAAAATTGAATTACAAACCTGCTTTAACAAATGACTATCTTCTGATATCTTTGAACCACAATTAAGTGAAATGTTATCCTCCCAAAAAGAAATGTCTTTTCATTTTATATTACAATAAACTAAACTTTGTTCAATTAATGTTACCATGTTTTCTATTCAGTCAAAGTATTTGTGGATATTTGTTTTCTCTCATCATATATTCTCTCTTTTCTGTATAATCCCCTTGATTTTTGCCTGCAAAAACCTAAAAAACTTAACATCTCGCCCTCTGTGGAAAAAGTCTGAGAGCAGTTGCTTGATAGGGTGCTATTTATTCCTGATGCAACATCACCTGAGAACCTCCTAACAATGCAAATTCTCAGCCTATCTCACACATACTGAATCTGAATTTTTGAGTGTAGACCCAGTAATTTTTTTAACAAGATTTCCAGGTGATTTTTATGTAAGTTAAAACTTAAAAAACACTGCTTTCAATCAGGATTTTGGAGTATTAGGTTTGAGAGGATTTATCTCCTTGGATAAATTATTTAATTCTTTGAATCAATAAAATGGGGAATGTCACTCAATTCACAGAACTACTGAAAAGATTAAAATTAAATTTGGAGTATGATAACTGACATCAATAATTCTTAATAAATGGTAATTATTAACTCAACAGTATACTGGAGATTCCTGTACTGGCCCATGAAATAATGGTTATTAAATTTTCAGGAATTTTATGAGACAGTTATTAAAAGTTATTATTAAAAGTTAAATTATATACTTTAAATTAAATGAATTATATTAAAACAAGTTATATTCAAAACCATTATTAATTACTACATTCCACTATTATCTGTTCTGAGATTATGTCTATACAGTAGATATACTATATAATGGTATGCTGCATCTTTTCCCAATTCTATACTTGTTGACACCATTTTAGTAGCTTGAAATCTGCAATGGTGGGGAAGATTTACAACACAGGAAATTGACAACCACCACACATTGGGCTTTTTTGGAGAAGCTTTGGGTTAATATTTACCAGCATATCTCTGGTTATCAATAATTAAAAGTATACAATTAATACATGCAGAGGTGTCTAATAATCTGTTAGGTAAAAAGAATAGCCCAGATAGATAAATACATACATACCATTAGGAATCTACAACCACTCTGTGAAAAACTGAAAAAATCATCAGAAGGTCTTTGGAATTTACAAGTACAGCTAATCATAGCTAGCAGCTCAGTTTAACCACCTCCTTTTATCACAGCAATCCTTGGTTTTAACTCCTGGAATGCTTGTAGTAACAATTGTATAAATAGATGCACTGGAAAAAAATTGTATTACTCTGCAGTTTGAATCCAGAATCCATATTTTAGCCAGCATAGTAAATGACTTTTGGGGACATTTATTTAGACAACGCTAACAAATTATCTTAAACCCTTACACTGCAGCATCAAGTAGATTACCACTTGAACAATTTAAAGAAAAAAAAACAAGTTATACAGAAATGAATGACATCAATGACACTAAGTATATTTCAAACTTTAGTTTCAAATAGACTTAGAATTTTAGAATCAAAATAATACTTTGTAACTGCTATGGTTTGAATGTTTCTTTGCTCCTTCCAAAACTCAAACTGGAAAATAATTACCAATGACAGACATTATTTAAGAGAAAAAAACTGTACTGTGCTAAGTTATAAAGACTTAAGTAAAATGTCAAAGAAATACATGAGTAGCATGAAATAACAAAATATTCTCAGGCAAGAAAACAGTATTGGCCACTCCCTAAAAAGTGGTACATTTTACTGCATAAAAATGTTTAAGTCCAAACTCTTCTTCAGCTTGGCATTTAAGATCTTCTATTATCTGGTCATGATGTATTAATATTTTTTCCATTTCTGTTACCCACTATTTCCTTATCTTCTGCGCTAGCCAAACATGGCTATTTAATAATATCTTAGAAATTCCTCAAATGTTTCCTATCTATCTTCATGTTACTTTCTTCCCCTCTCTATTCCAATTAATAGTCTCATATATACTTTTCAGAAACTTAACTAACTTTTGGTTCAAATAGTTCTCGAAGACCTTCACTTTATCCCCCAAATCTGTAATTTATGCAAAGGACTTTTATATCATTCATATCTTTATTCCTATTATAGTTATTTGCGTATTTGTCATATTGCTCCTGTTAGAATTACAATAAACGTGAAACATGAATGTCCTTTTCATTTTTGTCCTCTCACAACACACTGCATATGACTGATATTTAATAAATAATGTATGCTAAACTTATATTAAAATACATACAAAAAATAGCCATGGTCCACAAGGTTATACAAGAATTTTCCCTTACTTTCCTATGGAGAAAATCACTGCCATAAGAATATCTTTTTTTAAAATTTTCACTTTCTTTGAGAAGATGACTAAAAAGCAATTTTTTTCCCTGTCATTAACCAGTATCTTATGGATTATTATAACAACTTCCTTGGCTCAGATATAAAATAGCTTTCCAAGTTTCCAATTTTATATTATTATATGTAGCTACTAATCATACACCAAACCATATTACCATTGAAAACTGTAGTTTAGAAGGAGATGACTTGCCTGAGGTTGATCCAAAGCCCATACCTCTAAGATTACCCAACTTTTTTTTTTTTTTTGAAGAGGCCACACTACAATGATATTTCTCACTACGTGTATCTTCTATACCTTCATAATATCTACCAACCCAAATGTTTGTTCCCAGCTTATACTTTCAGGTTTAAAAGTTACAAATATAGGTAGTTTTAAGAATGAATTTGTCAAAGATTTACGAATACCTGCTAAGTGAGAGCACTGTAGGAGACACAAAAATTAATGACATTATTTTCACATGCTGAAACTCAAGATTACATGCCATAACATACACCTAACTCCATTTCCAGGTAGATTATGTAATTGCTAAAATTTTCTAACAAGGTACAGAGAGGAAAGAGATTAACCAAAGCTTCAAAATAAGAGATAGGTTTCTATTTGGCCCTTTTTTATTTTAAATTAAACAACAGATTCAACATTTTCAAGATTAATTACTTTTATGTAGATCAACTGTTTCATACATTTTTATTCATCAGTTTTGCAATAAATTTAGATATCTTTCCCACCAAAAAGTAATGATTCAACATTTATCTTTTAATTAAATGGATTTTTAAAGCTCACCTTAAACACAGTAAAATGTATTTTACAGGCCAAACTTGTTCTGTATGTTTAAGAGAAAATCAAAGTATGTTCAATAATCTGATTTAATATTCATTAAAAATTCTGCTCCTGGAAAAAGGACAGGCACATATAAATGGGCCATCGTATTTTTACAGAAATCTGTTCAGAATATTAATAATACATTAAAAGAAAAACTGAAAATGAAATCCAGGATCCGAGAGCGTTCTTCATTCATATCCCCTTCTCCTGCAACACTGTCCTCTTCCCACTCTATGACCAAGGGTCTGAATCAGAGCTTGGACCATTTGCTTTTCCAGGAAGCTCCAGGACACCATTTCTGATTTAGCTACTTCTTTAAAGGATCTGAGTTACCATGACCTAACTCTGGACATGTTCAGCACTGTATTGACAGATGAAAGGACCACACTCATCTCAAGCCTAAAATAACTTCCACGGAAGGAGTGGGAAAAGTCCAAGTGGATGGATGCCACTGGAGCAAATTTTAAAGAGAGGAAATGATGATAGACAGAGTGGAAGCAGGCAGGAGAACATTTAGAGGGTGGTATTCCAAGTTGCTACTATTAAAAGAAACTTTCAGCTCTTAATTACATTGCAGAATTCATCAAACGTTTCTGTAATTACTTAACAGTTAAGCAATACATGATGAAAATTTTTGGTTAAATTATGTATAAGTTTATAAAACATATTTGCTTTTAAATATCTCATCCAAACCAATCTCTTGAGATTAACTATAAATACAAAGGAACTAAAATCAGATTATGCAGATTTGGGCAGGGGAAGCTGGGAAAGAATAACTAGCATGTAAATTCGGTAACAATATGTTACAGGGCGCAGTTTCCTGCTACAGTAGACAGACGAAGGAACCGAGAAAACCGCCGAGGACAGAAATATTGCACAGTGTAGTCATCCAATATTAATTCAACAGCTAGCGCCTCTAACATGCCTCACCTTCCTCCTGGCCTCTGACAAGTCATCATTTCAAACTATGAAGCTGTCCGCTCTCCCCTAAGGAATAAAATATCCCTGCCGGTTGTAAAATCACCCCCAAACTACTTGCTTCCACTTCCCCGCCCCGGGATGAGCAGTTCCCAAGATGGGGAGAGGTCGCACTGACAGGGAAGGAAGTTACACCAAGTGGTCTTTTCTCGCGGTCGGACACGAGCCTCGAGCCCGGCCGGCCGACGCGGGAGCAAGGAAGCCGGCGGCCTCCGGATCAACCGGGCTGGGGCAGAGGATGTGAACCCGCTAGGCAGCTCCTTCGTGCCGGCACCGGCAGGAAGAATGGAGGAGGGGAGGCAAGGAGCGAGTACCGAGAGCCGGGCGGCGGTCGGGCCCCGCAGCCGACCCCACCCCGGCTCGGGACCCTCCCAGTCCAGCAGCCGGCGTGCGTTCCGCGTGCGCCGACTCTCCCCCGGGGGAAGAGCCACCGTCTCGCACCCGTGAATTGAGAAATCCGGTAACTTTGCCCGAGAAATGCTTCCCACCCTGCAGCACGCTGAGAAAGAGAAAAATGTCAGGCGATGACGGGGGGAAGGATGACTTACCCATGTTCCTTCAGAGGGTGAGGACCGGCAGGGCGAGGCGAAGGTCTCCGGAGCGGGCGGCACGGCAGTGTCCTCCCTCTACCTCCGTGTCTCCCGCAGCCAGGGAGGGACCCGCGGGGGGCGGCCGCCAGGGAGGAGCAGCTGCTGCTGCTGCAGGCGGCGCGGCCGCGGCGGGGACGAGCGGCGGGGGGCGGGGCGGGGCGGGGCGGCAGGGCGCAGCCTGCGGCGGGCGCGGCTCCGAGCGGGCGGGCAGCGGAGGCGCCGAGCCGTCCGGAGGAGCGCCGGCCCCGACGCGCGGCCGGGAGAGCCCCGCCCTCCCCACCGAGCATGCTCAGTGCCGCTTTTTCCCCTCCTTCGCGCCGCCTGTGAGCCCGAGCCCGAGGGTGGGCGTGTTTGCGCACCGGCTGTAGCCGCAGCGAAGCTTGATGGCGGCCGTCTGAGGTGCCGAGGGTGGTGTGCCCGCAAGAGGCAGGACAGGGGATACTGAGCTCGAACTGCCACCAGCCGATTTATCCCACCGATATCTCCAACTCACACTCAGAATTCGGGCTGCATGCGTTATAGAACGACCGGCTGCACAAACCAGAGTTCCCCCGAGAAGAGGCTGGGCCGCCTCAGACCCGGACGGGTGGTGGGGAGGCAAAGCGGACGCCCCGAAAGGGAGCTGGCGTGCACGTGTAGGCGGGTGAGGACGGCCCTTATAAGGATACACCAGGACGCCGTGGGCAGGGGACGGGGGCGGGCGCTGGGCGGGCACTTCATCTCAGCGGGAGTAGCACTGGGACAGCTGAGGGTGTCCTAGCTGTAGCTAGCGTAAAAACAGGTTGTAGCAACTGAGTACACTGACCGGAGAGCGTGTCGCTACCCTCTCCGAGGAGTGCGGCCTCCACTCCCCGGAGGGCGCTCGCACGGCCCTTTAACAAGGGTGCCGTCGGGCTCCACCCCTCCGGGATGTGCCAGCTCCGCCCCGCTCGTTTTGAGCGGGAGGAACAATATTCTTCGGCCTGAAAATAAGACTGAGTTGGCTGCAGCACGGCTAAGCTAATCCAAGAATGCTCCGCGGTCCTGGACGCCGCCGGCGGCTCCTGCCATCCCCTGGGTCTCGGGAAAGCCCTGAGCAGGGGCGCTCTCCTTGAAGGGTGCCCTCAGGACCGGGCATGCGCGCTGCTTTTGGGTCGTCTGCCCTGGAGGGTGGAGGCAGAAAGAAACCTTTTATTTATTTACACCCTGGTCTTGCTCTGATTCCCTAGAGTGATTGGGAAGATGAATCTGGACGCTATTCCAAGGCTGCAGCGACCCCAGTCTTGCAAGGGCAGAGGAACAGTCAGCTGTACAACCTGTGGGAGAACAACTGAATCTCGATTTCTTCTTTCAACTTTTACCCTTTCAGTCAAATGTTGAAAAGGGTTTTTCTTCATCATTAGCTCACCCTAGTATGTTACTGCTTGTATGACTAATATTACAAGCTTCCATATCAAAAGGGATCATTAATTTGCAAAGAAGGGAAATTTTATGTGATTTTTCTAAAACAAAAAAAAATGCAACATGATAATTATAGAGAGGTTTGGTAAAACAGCAAAATACAATTTACAGAAGTAAAAGAATTGGACTTTTCTGATTTGTAAGGCACTTCTCTCTTCTGAAACAAGAATGCTCTTCCTGTTTGCCTCAAAATCATCTTACACGCTTAATTAGTTTCCTGGGACTGCTGTAACAACCACAGCAGTGGTTTAGAACAACAGAAATTATTGTCTTGAGTTCTGGATGCAAGAAGTCAAAGTATGAGTAGGGGATGCTCCCTCTGAAGGCACTTGGAAAGGATCTCTTCCAAGACCCTTCTGGCTTCTGGTAGTTCTTTGACTTGTGGCAGCAAAACTGCAAGTTTCACAAGGTGTTCTCCCTGTTTGTGTTCAAATTTCTCTTATTAAGAGCACTAGTGGTTGAATCTGGGGCCTACCCTACTCCAGTATGACCTTATTATTCTAATTGTAACTGCAGTGACCCTATTTCCATGTAAGGTCTCCTTCTGAGATACTAGGGGACTTGTTCAAAATACCAACAGTGTTGGGGGTCATGGGCAGGACGCTGGGCACAATCCAACCCATAAGGCACCAAGGCAAGTTCCATCCCTCAATTGCACGCACACACACCTCCCCCCCACACACACACACAAACGTTATTTTATGTCTCCAGTAGACAACTCAGGGCCTTTGTATTGTTGCTTTTTTTGTTGTTGTTCACTCAAAGTAGCAGGCTTTAGTTTATTTTTTATTGTTTGTTCTGTTTAGTTACAGATGATAGCAGAATGCATTTTGATTTATTGTACACAAATGGGGTACAACTTTTCATTTCTCTTAATGTACACGATGTAGGGTTACACCATTCATGTAATCTTACATGTACATAGGGTAATGTAAAATTACATTAATGTTTATCACATTCTATCTCCCCCCCCCCACACCATTTCCCTCTACACAATCCAACATTCCTCCATTCTTCACTAATGCTCTTCCCTCCCCCTATGTATCAGCATCCACCTATCATAGAAAACATTTGGCCACTGGTTTTTTGGGGTTGGCTTATTTCACTTAGCATAATATTCTCCAACTTGTGCCTTTCTCTTTCCTTTCACTAATGTCTTTCAGATTTTCAAGTTCATTTGCTTTATCTTTTCTACTACATCCTTTTCTGATTATATTTTACAGTAATTTCATAAAGCATCTTCTGTCATTTGGATGTATGAGTTGAAATTAGAAAAGTGGCTGAAATGGCTTTGTGATCTCCCACCAACACGAGTTCAAACACCTTTTTGGTTTGACTTGAACCCACAGCCATCCCTTCAACCTCCTTATCTATTGAAAACAGGACTAGGGAGTGGGGCACAGTGACCCATGTCTGTGATCCCTACTACTGTGAAGGCTGAGACAGGAGGAATGCAAGTTTGAGGCCAATTTTGGTGAGACCCTGTCTCAAAAAAGTAAGAAGCACTGGGCATGTAGATCAGTGGTAGAGGGCCCTGGGTTCAATCACATACAAATCAGGGGACTGTTCAGGCATAACGCTTGTACTGAACCCTGTGCACCAGTACATAATCATTACTACATGCAGAAGTGGATCACTTATGGACTAGTATAATGCCCATTCCTTCCACACACAACTCTACCTCTCCTGTCACCATTTGTTACCTCTATGAACAGAATGAGTGAATAAATAAGGACTCTGCCCAAGATGACCTTCCCTGGCCATCTTATCTAAAATGTCAGTGCTTTCCCACTTCATATCCCCACTTCTATACTTTATTTCCAGTAACACTTATCACTAGGATGATTACATATGTGTGTGTGTGTGTGTGTGTCCTTTTATCTGTCATGTTTAAATGTAAGTTCCCTAAGGGCAGGAGTTTCTGTCTTTGCTTCATTTGCCATTATATGCCCAGTACTGAGAACAGTACTAGCATAAAGCAAATACTTAATAAAAATTTGCTTAATGAATGTCTCTTTTTTTTTCCTTTTTTAATGAGATTTTATCCAGAAGGAGCAAGAATGGTGTTAAGATTCTCTTTATAAACTCTAATATTTCACCACATAAGATAAGTTATTCAATAAGTAGTTGTAATGTTGATGATAACTACTGTCTGTGTTGTTTCTATCTTGAACTGTGAGGCCCCTACTGGGGGAGTCCTTATTTGTTCACTCATTCTGCTCGTAGAGATTTGTTAAGTACCTACTATGTACCAGGCACTATGATAAGCACTTGGATATAAAAGAAAATGAATTATGGTCCCTGCTCTCAAACAGGCTATATGCTCGAAAATTGTTTTTATAATATTCAGTTATTGATTATAGAAATAGCTAAAATATATTCTTCTAACACCCAGAGATTTTTCCAGGACTATATCTACTCAGGTTAGGCAATGGTGAGGATTTGATTAGGCCTGCTACAAAATGAAAGAAATTTTGGCCTCATTGTAGTGGTTTTAAACTTCCAGCCATGAAGTCTGATATTCATAAAGTACTGTGTGTTTATTTGAAGAACTGTGAAAAATTGTCTTATGGTTTGCTAACTCTTATTTGGGGAAAAAGTATCAAAGAAAATGTCTATTAGAAAAGATCAGAAATAGTACATTTTGGCAAGACTACTAGCATAATTTACCTCATTGATACATGTAACTAACCTCAAAGAAGGTAGAAGGTGATTTAAATTCTTTATAAAGGAAACATGCTGGGAGGGACAGTGCAAAAAGAAGTAGAAAGAGGAAAGAATGTTTTAAAAGAATAATAGGGAACTGATTGCCTCTTTTTTGCCATCATGTTCTGAATATCATTTAAGGGAATCCCACTGGAATAATTAACTGAACTTCGCAATAATACAAAATAATTTGGCAGTGAACAGTCTTTATACCTAAACAATTTTTAAAAGCCCTCATTGATGAAGTTAGGTTAATTCAGGTTGAACAACTGCGATGTCTTAACCTTGTAATACCCCCTCATTTACTTAATATATTAATCATTTTCAAAATCTTATGAAATTTAAATTTTCTTCTTTTCATATACTATCATCTCAAACTAATGCCTACATATTTCAAACAACTATAACCTTTCATTTTCTACATATACATATTTATATTAGATGGGATATAACAGTTCAAAATCAGTTGACTAGTTTTTGAACATCTCTTCTAAACTTGGTACTGTGCTGGAAATAACAACAGGTACATATCATGCAAAATAAGAGAGTAAGACCAGTCTATTTTTAAAGTCTCTTCCTTATTTGAAAAATCTCCTAAATCTGTGAATGCAAAACATGTAGTCAAAGAAGTCAAAGATGGTTTTATAAGAAGGTATTTAAAGGTTGGTTAAGTATATTTTAGAGGTCATGGGGGTAAAGGAATCCATTCCAAGAGAAGGAAATAGAATGAGCTAATACAGGTGTATTTATCAGACCATAAAAAAGGGCACCTACTGGGGAATATTTGGGAAATAAGATTGGAAGTTTAGTATGAGGGATAGATTGTGAGAGACTGAAAAAGCCAGACAGAGGAATTTAAACTTGATGATGTAGGAAACAGGGAATCATAGAAAACTCCAGAGAAATGGAATAACATGGTTAAAACTATTGAAGGAAAAAGAGTGCATTAAAGAAAGTAATATTTATTATCATTTAACCGTTATTATAATTTAAATAATAGTTAGAATATGTGTCATTCTCTCTAGGAATAAGGTACACAGGGTAAATAAGAGAGTTTTGGCTCTTAAGGATTATAGTGATAGAGATAGACAAGTATACAGTTAAAATACAGTGGAGTAGTGTGGAAGATTGGGTAGAATATTTAATCCTATTAGAGAAAGCATGTTGGAGAAGATACCATTTAAGCAGAGACCGGAAGGACAAACAGAAGTCAACGAGGCAGAGAACTGTATGTGCACAGGCCTAGAGACAAGAGTGAATCTTTAAGGAAAGATTTCTTATGCAGTTTCTTATGGCTAGAGTGGGGCATGAGGAGATGTGGGGAAAGGAAGGGCAGGGGACAAGAGTGGACAGGTAAGAGGGATCAAATCTTATAGGGATTTGATGGCTGAGCTAAGGTATTAGGTATTATCCTGAGGGCAGTCAGGAGACATTATAGAGCTTTATGTTTGAAAATTACATTGTGAAATTTGTATTTTAGTAGTTGCAAAGTAGAAAATGGCTAAGAAGTGGGTATACACTGGAAGCTGGGGGACTGTTGGAAAACTCTTAGGATACTGTGAGTTGAAAGAAAAAGAAGTGGAGTTAAAGAGTAATGGACAGTCTTGAGAAATACTAAGTATGGTGTGGTGATTGATTAGAGGTTGTGTAGTAGTATTTTTAAGAATAAAATAGCAATATGTGTGAGGTATTATCTCAGCTTTACAAATGGTAAGACATGTTCAAAAGTTAAATCACTTGAATCTATAACTTATAAGTAAGGGAAGTCAAAATACAATCTAAGCAGTTCTGACTTAAATCCTTATTGCAATTGTATGTGTTGATGGAAATGCCTTATATTTTTTGTGACTTCAACTGATTTTTTAAATACAATATTATAGGGCTGGGGATATAACTCAGTTGGTAGAATGCTTGTTTTGCAAGCACAAGGCCCTGGGTTCAATCCCCAGCACCACCAAAAAAAAAAAAAAAAACCAAAAAAAAATATATATATATACATATATACACAGTTATAAAATATTTCTATTAGAAGAAAAAGTTTCATGTCATTTTTTTTTGCTCCTGTTTCTCTGAAATTTACAAATATAATAGATGAAATCTCTGCATTACAAAGCTACTCTTGATTAGGATATAGTTCAGTTATTCTTGAAATAACAGAGAAGCCTTACCAAGTTATGTCACCTCATTTTATCTTCCAAATTTCATTGTAACAAGAAAGTTCTGCCAAAGTAAAATAAATAAGTAGCTTAAGAACATGAAGAGATCTGATGGCCAAGAACATTACCATAGAGGGAAAGAGTTCAAGAGACAGGAATGGTGAATCCCATTCCACTACTATCCACCTCTGTGGCAGTTAATTTTGTCCTTCTGGGAAGTCAGTTTATTTCTGACTTTCAAATTTCCTTGTAAAACTTGTGAATTATCTCTTTTTCAAGGAGCCAACCCATGAACTGTCTGTAGGGAGTATTTTTCTCATGGAGTTTGGTTCTGCTAGAGGCATTTAGCTCTACCACCTAAAATTATCTCCATTCCCCACCCCACCCACCCACAAGTATACATCCTCACAGACTCACACTAAAGAAATCCTCCAAGTCTTAAAACATTTCATTTCCAAGGCAAAACTGGGAAGTAATTGAAATTAGTCTTTGATGCTCTTGGGGTTATTTATGTGTCAAAAACTCTCATGAAATGCTTACCATATAAATTAGATATTTTACAGATAAGGAAATGAAGAACCAAAATATTTTTAATTCATTTGCCTAATGTCACATGATCAATAAATGTAGAGTTAGGATTTAAACTGTACCTGTTTGATTTCAAAATCAATGTTCCTTCCATTTCAACACATTGCTTTGTATATATTTGTTTCCTCACCACTAATCTCACCTTCACTATGACATTCCAGGAAAAAGAGACACCTTTATTTCATTGTACTTCTCTACATTGTTTGGTTTGGTTTCAATCTAAGAATGCTTTCCTTTCCAGAGAGATAGGAAGCTAACAAAGTAATCTGTGCCAATAGAATCATAAAAATCCTTTCCAAAATCTTGTGAAATATATATATGTATATATGCACTTCAAGAGTCTTTAGATAAAAATAAAAGAATTCAGAATGCTGTTCTGATATTATTATCTTGCTTTCTTTCATAAATATATGTAGTTCCAGTCACCAGTAGTTGCCCATTCTCCCCACTCTTAGGATTTTTCCAGAACTTCTTCTTGAAGTCTCTTCTATTTCCTTTGTAAGAGTTCTCTGCTATCTTCTTGAAAGTTCACCTAAAAACTCACCTCTTTAGGAAACATTTCCTAATTTAATCTTATTTAGTCCTGATTAGTACTTATGCAGCTTCTGTAATAACAGCTGGCTCATTCAGCCTTCTGAATAGAAAAACCTCATTAACCAGCATGTCTATTTACTTACAGTTCACTAATAATTGATTCTCATCATGATGACCCTGAGAGGTTTCAAGATCCTGAAGTACTAAATGCTGAATAAAGCTTGCTTAAAGTAATTGTATTAGTTTCCTATGGCTGCTGTAACAATTTACCCCAAATTTGGTGGATTAAAATGACACAAATTTATTGTCTTAGCAGTTATGAAGGTCAGAAGTCCAAAATGGTCTCAAGGGGTGGAGTGGGTAGTGCTGAATTTCTTTCTGGAAGCTGCAGGGAATAGTCTGTTTTCTCCTGTTTTCCAGCTTGCAGAGGGTACCCATATCCTTGGGCTTATGTCTGCCCACCAACCGGCAATCATATCACTCAACCTCTCCATCTGTCATTACATCTTCTCTCATTCTCCTGCCTCCTTCTTTCCCTTTTAAGGACCTTTGTGAGAACATTGAGTCCACCCAGATAATCCAGAATAATCTTCCCATCTCATGATCCTTAATTTAATCACATCTGCACAACCCATTTTGCCAAATAAGGTACCACATTCACAAGTTCTAGGGCTTAGGATATGGATAGGGACATCTTATGGGACATACCTACCTCTGTAGCTTATATTGTTTATTTTGTTCCATTAAAATTTTTTTTTTTGATCCTGGAGAATGAACCCATGGATATATAAACACTAAGCCACATCCCGATCCCTTTTTAATTTTGAGACAGGTCTCACTAAGTTGCTTAGGGCCTTGCTAAATCGCTGACACAGGCTTTGAACTTGTGATCCTCCTGCCTCAGCCTCCCAAGTTTTGAGGATTACATATGTGCTCCACTATGCCCCAGATAGTTCCATTAAATTTTTAAAAATTAGTAAGTACCTATATGTATGTACACATGCAAATATGATGATGCCTATGTGATATGTATATGTAAATTTACCTGATAAACTAGTTCTCTAATTATGCTGGAAAACAGACTTTTTATTTTATGTATGTGCTTTGGTTATTTCATTGGTGTACATTTTCATCTTTTCAAATTCACCATAAATTTTTCATGTTCTTTTTTCCTTCTATGAAAGTTCTATTAAAAAATTCTGTTATATACATTTTCAACAAGTATCATTACGTATTCTTGAAGTGAAATCTCTTTAAGACATTTGCATTTTTGGAACTTGGTTTTATGGCAAAAAAATCCTTTTGTGGGAACAAATCAATTATAGGAGTGTCAAAAATTCACATGGAAATTAACTGAAATAACTTTGTAATTATCAAGTCAGCAAAACAGATATTAATTGTATTCTAAGTTGCTAGTTCCACGTAATTATTTATTCAATGACTCTTACTAGCCTAGTAGGCATTGGGGATACAACAGTGAATAAGAAAGACACATGTCCTTATCTGGTACATTCAAGTGAGGATGGCAAACAATAAGCAAATAAAAATAACACATGAGGAAGCGATAAGTACTTTGAGGCATGCAGATAAAGAGCTGTAACAGAGCAAAATTGCAGTGGGAAAACAACCTTTTTTTTTTTTTTTTTTGCAGTGCTGGGAATGAAACCCAGGCCCTCCCACATTCTAGGCAAGTACTGTACCACGGAGCTACATCCCCAGCTCTAGGGAAGCAATTTTATGTAATGTTGTGTGGGAAGGCCACTCTTAGAATGTGATAATTAATCAAAGTCCTGAAGATAAGAGCCAATCATGTAAAAAGCCTGAGGAGCAAATTTTCAGACAGAGCTGCAGTATGAAGTACAGCAGGAAAACTGTGGCTCTTAGGAAATGGAAGAAGGCCAGAGTAATTGAAGCCTCCTCGACAGGGAACAGTAGCAAAAATGAGGTTGGCGAGTTAGTGAAAGTTAAATAATGTACAATTTGGGGCTAGTGGGTGCCAATAAATAAAAGCCCTCTACGTTACTTCAGAGTTTAGAACAAAGTGGGAGATGGGACTCAGGAGTCAGTAGATGGAGATCAGAATAACAGCTTCATTATTGAGTCTGCTGACTGGAGAACTGCAGCCCAAGGGCCTTCCTAATGCCTCACCCCTCACCCCAGTCGCATCACCCTGAATACATTTACTTCCCCTACTGTCCCAGGCAGAACTGAGTTCCAGGCTTTCACCCCAGGGACAGGTGAGTTACTAAGTACATTAGGAGAATTAAGTCCTCTGAAAGAGCCCACAAAGTCTGTGAGCTACACATGCTCAGTTTCTGTCCCCCATCTCTCCAATGAGAGAATTCTCTCTCCCCCTCAGGGGAAGAAAGGAGTACTGAGGGACTAGAGTAGAGGAGGCAGATGCTGAGAGAGGAAAATTTCTATGATTTTCTTCCTGTGGAGAGAATGTTCTCTTCTCTCTATGACATGTGTGGAGTGGGGGGATAAATATTACCCTGACACTCCCATCAGATGCATCTTATAGGCTCTGAGACACAGTTTGAATTTCATTCTAAGTACAAACAGGAAGCATTGAGACATTCTCAGCAGTGGAGCTACATAGGCTGATTGATGATTTGGAAAGATCACTCTGGCTGCTTCAGATACAAGTGGGGAAAAGTGACTCCTGGGAGGCTGTTGCAGTGGTCAGGATGAGATATACTGCAAGGAGACGTGTGTTATAGTTTGGATATGAACCTCGCCTTGCAACCCAGAAGCCTCGGTGTTAAGGTAGAAATGTTCAGGGAGTGAAATGATTGGATTGTGAAAGATATAACCTAATTAGTCCATTCAAACTAGAATAGGTAGTGACTGTAGGCAGCTGGGGTGTGGCTGGAGGAGGTGGGTGAGTGGGGGCATGCCCTAGAAGGGTGCATCTTCCCTGTAGCCCTGTGGAGAGGAGAGCAGAGTAACTCTGCTCAGAGTTACTCTCTGATGTATAGAATGGCAATTTTCAGGCTGTGCCAAAACCCGTGTTACACCATTTTGAAGAGCAGTAATTTGCCATAGGCTGCTCCATTTTGAGTTTAAGCGCTGAAGTGAGATGACTATACATCTTGTTTGTACAAGTAAACAAACACCATCTGCCTAGCACAATTGTAAGGCACACATAGATAAATAAATTAGTTGTGCTAATAAAAATGACCACCCGTGGACTTATAAAATCAATCAGAAGCATGTGAATGCATGGGCAAATCAACTCACATTGGAAAACCAGGTCCATGAGCCTAACCACTCAAGTCACTGAGATTACAGGCATATGCCACTGTGCCCAGCTGAAGTTTATAATTACGGATGAGACAAGTGTTATGTGTCAGGCTGGTTGTGTTTTCTTCAAGGACATTTCATTGCTTGTTGGAAATCCTGATAGGGTCAGAGAATTGTTGCAGTACATGTAACAGCACATGTGAAAAAAAAGGATCAAAGGTTTAACATTTGTATTTCAGAGGTGGTTCAATTTATAAGTTTTAGGGTATGACCATGGAAGCATGTGGCTGAAAAGAGCAGAGCAACACTTAAGAAGTCAAGGAACCAGGAGGAAGGTTATAGGCTGAGTCATCCACATGAATGTTGAAATCAGAGTGATGAAGAAGGTAGGAGTGGAACATGAGCCAGTACTAGGCTATCGTTGAGCAAAGAGGAATGGCCAAGAGATCAGCTGATGGCAGCAGCAAGATTTAGAGAGAGAGGTAGTCAGATGGTGTGAGCTTTAAGAGTGTAGCAGCCTCTGCAAGAAGACAGTGGGGCTCGAGGAGAGAACCTACACTCTTCACTGTAATAGGTGGGCTGTGAGAGAAAAAGGAGATATTACTTAAGAGAGCTATAGATAAAATGTTGTTCTCCAGTGAAAATTACTTTACAGTCAAAAAGCTGGGAAGGGAATTTCCCAAAAGCCTGAGTATGTAATACAAGGTTTAGTTATTTATTGATTTTCAAAACTCAGTGTCTTAACAATTTTATTATCTTTCAAAATACCATAGATTGACTGGGTCCAGCTGGGTGATTCTTCTGATTCACAGGATGCCAGATGGGACTGACATCATCATTTGGGGCTTTGAACGGGCTGGAATGTTCAAGGTGACTCATTTGCATATCTGGTGCCCTTGTGGAGGTGGCTGGAAAGCTGGGTTCAGCCAGCAGGGCTAGATCTCTCTCACCTCTCTCTCCCTCCCTCTCTACCTTCCCCCACATCCTGTTTTTCCTCCCTCCCTTCCACATGAACTTTTCTGAACTGTAGCTGGAATTTTTATATGGCAGTTCAGGATTCCCAAAAGTAAAAGCTGCCAGGGACTTCTTGAGGCTTAGACCTCGAACTGGCACAGTATTGCTTCTGCAACATTCTCGTTATTAAAGTGTTACAGGGTCAATCCAGATTCAAGCAGAGAACTCACAATGGCCTCCATATCAGCAGGTGTGAATCATTGGGAAACAACTATGGAGATCAGAACAAAAGAAAGTTTATTGATCCCAGACCCAGAACTTTTTGAGGGTAGAGTGGAAAGGTTGACTTGGGAGGGATACAGTCAGTTTAGATTACAGAGCAGTATGGAAATGGAAGAGCAGATATAATAGATGACAAGAGGGATTTGTACTTCCAAAGATGACTAAAGTAAATAGGAATCTGAGGCAAGTGGGATTGGTTCTACTTAAATAGTGATTTTCAAATTTCTTTTTGATCATGCACCCCTAACTAAAAATTTGTGAACCCTCCTCAAGTTTAACAATTACACAATTATTAATCATATTTACTAATGCTCTACCATAATCCTTGTGAAACAAACATAAAAATAGAGACTACAGATGATGAGATAAAGTTTAATAATCTTTAAATTAGTTTAATGACCTTTTTGTTCTGATGAGAGCAATTTGGCTAAAAATGCCTCATCAGTTTAAAAATCTTGGTTTTACACCTTGTGATATAACGTGCAGAGGTCTGGTTCTAAGTTCAGTGTATTCCCATGTCTGCTTTAAGGGCTGTTTCAGCTGAAAGAAAGATCTCACAAAAATAAGTACAGCCAGATGGAAGAAGTGTACCATTGGTTGTGCTTGCTAAATCATGACACTCGTTTTTCAATCCCATCCCCAATTATGCAAAGGGTTTCATTGAAATTCAGCTAGCAAATATAAATCACTCCAATATCAGTTGCACTTGCAAACTTTCAGAAATTTTTGCATTTTTGTGTTCTAAAGAAATGTCTTCAAAGCATACTGAAATTACTTCCTTGAAAGATTTCTTGAAACATTTTTAAAACTCTATTTCCATGCTTTTAAGTGGGTAGGTATTAAAAGTTTTTATATTTAAATTGTTTTCAGAAACAAAATTGCATAATAATGGAACATTTCCAAGTAGCTATTTTTAAAATGCTCTTTCTATAGCACAGATGTCCTGAAGAATAGTGCCTTTCTCCTACATTATTAGAAATATTACCTTTACCTTGAAGGAAAAGATAGGAGTATTATTTTTTTAATCTGACAATCACTTGTATTCATAGAAAAGGTCAGCACATTGGAAACATTTGAAAAATTAATTAAAAAGATAAGTGTTACCCAGCTTTTAGTTTGAGAATTCTTTCTGTAAGACCAATAGTGAATGGGTCATTATATGGTAAAAAAGACTTTTATGGTCAGTCCTTGTCTTATTGCAAAGACTCTGTTATTATTTTAAAGATCTTGTGTTAAAAAAACAACCACACTGACAACACATCCTGTAGCACATAAACTGTGGTACAATAGAGTACATGGAAAAGGACTGAATTTATGAGGGTCTCACCGCCAAGCCCTACTGGGGCTTGTCTATATGTTTGAATGTGGGAGCGAGTGAAGACGGCAGTGTTAGTACATTAAATAGTATTAGAAAAAATCACTATTTATTTATTTATTTATTTATTTATTAATTTATCGGTAGCAGGGATTGAACCCGAGGGCACTTAAACACTGAACCACATGCCCAGACAGTTTTTGATTTTTTTAGACAGTGTCTCAATAAGTTGCGTAGGGCCTTGTTAAGTTGCTGAGGCTGGCCTCAAACTTGTAATCCTCCTATCTCAACCTCCCAAACCACTGGGATTACAGGTGTGCATCCCCATGCCCAGCTCTTTTCATATTTTTAAACACAAAATGGATATAAGTGTGAAATCTGCTACTTTTCTCTTGATCATTGTTATTTTGTTTTGCACACTGTCCTTTGGAAGCCCCCTGGTGGAGAATGAGGAGGGAGTGGAACACTGCGGTTTAGCAACACAGCCCTGAGTAAAACACCAAAACAGCAACTTTAGGGTAACTGTACCTTCTGGACTCACCTAGAGTGGTAAAGGATTCAGGCCAAGAAGTCTCGCTGCCCCCACAATTATTAGGTACCAACTATATGCAGATAAAGGTTTTAGCAATGACTTAGATTGAGAGAAAGGACTTGGGGAGGAGAGAGAAGGATGAAGAGATTAATTCCAGTAGCTTATTTTTTTCACACAAAATTCTTAACTACCAAATCAGAGAGAATAAAAACCATTAATGTTGGACAAGACTCAAGATGATATAGAGATCAGATATGACCTATAGCCTCTGGACACATATATGGATTTATGAATGCACTCATACACTTAACTTTTTTTTTTCCCAGAACTTTTGACATACTTTTTAGAAGGCAAATGGGTTTCACACTAATGGCTAGTGGTAAACACTAGGCTAAGTGCCCAGGTTTTCTATCTAAAACACTCTTCTCAAGCACTTCAGTTGGGCATGAAATGGTAGAAACAAAAAGAAAATACATACATCCCCCCCCAAACAAAAGGCACAGCAGGACTTGTGCCATCAGAGAAAAGTATGAACATCCAGATGCTGACGTCCTATATGACAGTATGCTGAGTTCAGAAATGACTGGTGGATGGTTCCGGTGGATGAGAAGTACCAGTCCAAAGAAGGAAGTGGTTAGGAACATTTGTCTTCTTAAGACAAATAAGCACATTGGACCAGTGACTCTCAGGCAAACCCTGAGTAACATAGGAAAAGGAGATTTTTGCTGGCTGTTTGGGAGGTATTATGAGGTGGGCAGTGGATGTAGGAGTCCAGCTTGGTGGAGAAGAGTTCATGCTTGGTATCTCCCCACAGCTCAGAGGCTTCTCCTCTAGACCTCTAAGTAACTGTAGACCCTCCCCCACTTTTTTCCTTTTCTTGTCTCTCCTCTTCCCTCTTTCCCTGAATATCTTCAGTTAATCCCAAGACTATAAGTCACATCTGGTCCTAGCACAGCTCCAGATGTGTATTTCAGCTACTATAATATTTTCTTTTACATATTATGAACAATTTAAATTTTATGTGCTTGAAACCAATTCTGATTGTCTTCCCACTCCCAATATGCTCCTTTCCCAGTCTTTTCCCTCTCCTCATGTTGTTTAGCCCAACCATCGGGAAGTTATGTTGATTCTTTTCTTTGCCTCTCTGTCACCTCCACTCTATCCCTGCATCCTGTCCATCCATTTTTTCCTTCTCTCAACATATTTTTCACACCTGTCCACTTCTATTGCTACACCACCTTGGGCCAAGCCACCATCTTCTCATTCCTAGTGTTCTTCAAGAGCCTCCTAGCTGTTCATCCTAATTTCTCTCTTATAATTTAATCTCCACCCAGCTGCCAGAGTCATTATAAAATGTAAATCAGACACATCACTCTTATGCTTAAAAACTTCCACATATCTCCTGCCTCACTTAGAAAGAAACCCAAGTGTTTGGGTTTCCTTATAACCCAGTTCCTTGGGTTACAAGGAGCCTGCTTATAAGCCCTCAAGTGATCTGTCCCATGCTTGCATTTACTTCATCTTTTTAAACCTTTTCCCTCTTACATCACTTTTCTTTCTGTTTCCTGAACATACCAAATTCATTCCTGCTTTAGAGCCACTAAAATCGCTGTTGCCTCAGCTGGGAATGCTCTTTCCTCAGATATTTCCATAACAACCTCTTTGTCATTCAGGTCACAGATGGAGTATCTCAGAAGAACTAAGTTGCCTCACTTCTATAATGTACACAAATAAATCTAAAATTGTCACTCCAGCACCCTGTTTTATTTTCATTGCTTCATTGTTACCTGATATTTTCTTGTTTTATTTATTTGTTTACTCCCTGTACTGGATATAAAAATGATGAGAACAAGGATTTTTGTCTTTGTTGTTAACTGGCATCATAAGGACAGTCCCTGGCATGATTTTCTATTAAAAAGCCATTGCATATCCTAATTGACTGCTGTGAAAGAAGAGCTTTAAAGATAGAGTAGCATGAGCCTCATTAAAACATGTCATATCTAATACTATTTAATGGGTGAAGGGGCCATATCCAACAACAGTTTCGTTTTTGTTGGCAGGAGAGATGTCTAATGGAATAACCTTTTCCTAAAGAGTCTTAATTAGCTTTAGACTTCTGATCAGGGAATGAATGAATAGGTTCCAGGAGCTCTTCTGAGCATGTGCTATGCTGGTGACAGTGATAGAAATATACAGGAGATAAAATTGTGAAAGGGTGCCAACTCATTTGTCCAGTTGGTTGTACTGTGAGGGATTGGGAGAATAGACCTGAGAGATAGCAATAATAGGAGAAATACAGGATAAGGCTGGGTAGAATTCAAATTAATTGCATAAACAGAGTTCAGTTCCTATGAAATATGATCATGCTTTCAAGGAAATTTACAATATAAAGGTGGAGGAAAACATACATAGTTAAATGGAATCCAAGTTCTTGAATTCACTTCATATACACCTTTGGGCCAGACCATTCAATTTTAGCCTTTAAGTAAATCTAACTATGAGAGTATTGCTGAGAAATAGACTTAATAAAGGTTTAAGGGGAAAACAGAGGAGAGAGTAAGAAAAAAAAAAAAAAAAGAAGCCTAAAACTCTGTTCTGCAAAGTTTTTCCTCATATAAACTGTTTTATTCCTTCTGGTTCCTGTTCAGAATATTCTCAGAAGCTTTTCTAACTGTGTTGCTCAGGTCTCTTTTTCAAAAGCCAATCAGCTTGGATAACTTTCTCAACAAAGCAAGGTCTAATTGTCTGCCAAACTGTGACCGCTTGTTGTCCCTCTAGCATATCATAGGATGGACTGCATTGAGGTGTGAGTGTGGAACATAATCAACTCTTCTGCCACAGATGCGTCTGAAAATGGAAAACAATCCAATTTGTTAGAGTTTAAGTTTCATGATGGAGTTTGGTTTGAAAAAATCTGAAAAGGTAGCTCAGGCATAATTAACCTTGAATGCCACTCCTAACATTTTTGCTTTGTAAGTCTTGAAGATTTTTGAGGAGTGATGTTTAATGATCAGATTTGTTATAGGAAGATAACTCTGGGGACAGCATGAGGGCTAAAGTAGAGAAGTAACCAATTAAGACAAGAACACAGATTTCAGGTATTTTAAAGGTATTCCGTGATGAGGATTTAAAACAGAGTATTGGAAATGACATGGCAGAAACAATATATTGTAAACTCAAGAATATTCAGAATTTTAAGTTTGGTTCAATGTAGATGATGAGAGTTTCCCTTGTTTCTGGCTTTAGCAACCAGTGGAGGAGTAATACAATTAACAGAGCTAGGAATGTAAACAATGAATAGCTGAGCCATTTTAGTGTGCATTTTCTGATCTGTTTTTGTGGGCAGAGATAATGATTTAGATGTCAAGCCAGACAAGTGTGAGTAGGAATATAACAAGCCCACATGAAGACATACAGTTTTTGGAAATGCAGGTACAGGGTTTAAAAAAAGGTTAAAGCAAGAGAGAATGAGTTGTACAGGATGATGGTGAAAGCTATGGAAGCAGATAAATGATGCATGAGCAAGTGTGGAGCTGGAAGAAAATAGTGCTTAGATCAGGTATAATATTGCATTTAAGAAAATTGTGGAAAAAAGAAGTCAAGAAACAGATTGACCATGTGTTGTCAGAAGAAGGTTTATCAATAAAAAGACTATTATTTTTGAAAAAAAGAGAACCATGTGAGATTTTAGGAGAAAGAATTGGGATAAGTTACAAGTGGATATGGAATTCCAACATGCTATAAGTTGTCAATAACAAAGTTTAATTACCATAAACCGTTCATCATAAGCCCTGATTACAGTGAAATTGTGGGAGGGAGAAAAATAAGGGAGACTTTTTAGCTCTGAGACAGGGAAAGAAGGAACAAAAGAATTCCCATTTTCAGGAACTTTTTGTGCAAGTCTAAAGCAATCTAAATGAGACCTTTCTGCTTTCTCTGTATCTTCTTGGCTAGGGGGTCAGCAAACTCTTTATGTAAAGAGCCATGCTAAATATTTTTGGCTCTTTGTGGGCCATACTGTCTGTATCTCTGCTGTTCACCTCCACCTTTGTAGATCAAAAGCAGCCAAGGGTATTACAGATGGGCGCAGCTGTGTTTTGATAAAACTGTAGTTACAAAAACAGATGATGGGCTGGATTTGGTCCACTGGCTGAAGTTCTGTGACCTCTGTTCCTGATCAAGCAATGCCTGTGAGATTGCTCTCTGGCCAGGTTGAAGCATGTTTGATCTTGATACAAATGTTACTTAACTATAAATCTCCTGCAGAGCTGGGTCAGTTTTGTCCAGGTGAAACTCACTTTTATAATTTCAGATTTTGGTCTAGGCATGGTAATATTAAGCTGGTGAACTTTTAAGATACAAAAAAGTGAGATGATATTGTTAAACCAGCAAGGGAACTTTTGAAGTCATTGAGGTAAAGACCGGTAGAGTTAACTGAATATACACAAGACTTTCAGTGTTTCTTGGGCTGTTGACAGCTACATGCAGTTTTTGTAGCTCCTTCATTATCTTTTTATCCTCTAATTTAATAGATTAATCAAAATGTCAACAAATGAGCCAATATCATTGATTGTGTTTAAGTTATAAGACAATTACTTGTCTTATTTGTATGCATTAATCAATATGATTTGCTTATATGCTATTATTAATCACTATAATTAAAATAGGCTCATACAATTGGATTATTGTCACTTTTTAATTATTCAACCAATATTTCCTGTAATCTTTATTCAATTAAGCATTCTTCTTTGGTCATAATTAAAAATACAAATGTATTAATTCATTTATTCATTGAAATCTCACTGAGTGCCATGTATCAGGCAAAATGCGATGTGCTAATAAAAAGACAATCCTGCTCAATCTTTGCCCTCAAGATGTTTTCCAATGTCATATATGGCAGAAAGGTTAACCTTGAGAAGTGAACAGAGGTCATTAGATTTAGCAGTAAGAAAATCAGAAGGGAACTCAGAGAGTAGTTTTGGTATAAGTTGGCATAACCCTGATTTTTCACACTGTCCATAATGGCCCCCTGTTGAGATTCCCAACAACACAAGGGCAAGAGTCTGTTTCTTCACAGAGCTTGTATATCAAACTCTTTCTTTACTTTCCTGGTGGGTTGGGCCTCAGAGCTGTCTCAATTAAGATTTTTATTTGTAACCACAGAAATCAGCTCTGCTAAGCATAAGCTGAAACAGAATTCAGTAAAGGATATTGGCTAGTTCTCAGCTAGACACATGAAATCACCACTGCCCAGACACTGCATCTTGAATAGCTGTCAACACTGATGAGAAATATTAGATATGGTTGTGAGACTACTGCCACAGAGGCTTCTGGGTTCTATGCTGCACAATCCCTGCTTCCTTGTGTTACTAACTCCTGAGTCAAAGTGAAGCCTGGCACATTTTTTCCTACCCGTAAAGGAGACTAGAAAGGAGAGTACCCAGCTTCTATACTGGGCAGGGGGACTTGTTCTCCCATCAAGATTTATAAAGAGTAGAATTTCCCAAATCCAGGAAAGGGCTCAAATGCTGAGCAGCCAAAAGAAGTACCTCCAACAAGAATTCAGAAAGGCACATCCAGGTCTCCTTACTTCTTTGATTTAAACCTAATTGATTCTAAGGTTCAGAATCAATCCTCAACAATTAGTTCTCTACTTTTTCTCTCCTTGCATTTTTAAGAAAACAGCATTCTTCAGTTCACAAGATATAAAATAGCCCTCAAGTCTCAAAGGTCCAAAAAGACCCTAAAGTGAAAATGACAAAACCCTAAAAGCCCAAGGATTAAATGATTTAAAGATACAAAAGTGAAAAGATCAAAAATCCCTTGTTCCCTCACTTGACTTTAATTCTCCTATAAATGTGTTATATTTTGGATCTTGAATGCCCCCCCAAAGACCTTGTGTTGAAGACTTGGTTACCAGTCCAAGATGCTATTAAGAGGTTGGACCCTTTAGAAGGTGGGGCCTAGTAGAAAGGGGTTAGGTCACCTAGGGAATTCTCTTGGAGAAGATATTAAGACCTTGGCCCCTTCCTGTCTCCTGTTTTTGCTTTCCAACTGCTTTAAGGTCAACAGGCCTCATCAGTCACACACTGCCCATCATGATATACTGTGCTGCTGCAGGCCCAAAGCAACAGGGTCAAGTAACCAAGAACCAAAACCTCTGAAGCCATGAGCCAAAATAACCTTTTCTCTTTTTAGGTTGATTTTCTCAGGTATTGTGTCATAGTAAAACAGCTAACAAAAAAGTTTTAATATAGTATTATGTATCTTATTTATCTCCCAAAGACATAAAAGGAGAGAAAAAAAAAAAAAAAGAATCTTCTCTCTTGTTTTTCTCCTTTCTTCCTGTGCCCTCAAAGAAGAGGAGCTTGCATAAGGGTCAAGGATATAAACAGCATGGATTGGAGCCCATCTTCCCTCAGCTCTTTTCTGAGTCTTCTATCCCTATGGCTCCTCCTTGTGTCTACCTTTCTTCCTATCATATCATTGGAATATATTCACCCCATCTTTGTAAGATGTTTTCATGTTTCTAAAAGTTCCCTTTTAACATCATTCCAGGTTTTGAATATTTTTATGATGGCTCCATATTCTTCTCTTCATACCTTCTCCTACTGTGTATTTGTAATACCTTTTTCTTTCGTCTTTCCCTGAAGTTAATGCAAGAAGGGCAGGATGTGGGATGAATAGCAATCATGATTTTTAATAACACCAATTTTTTTTTTTTTAAAAGGTGGGTAGCATTTGTTTTCCCAGATCTTCACCCACTTGTGGTGCAAAACAAATTCGATTGGGTCGATAGGATCTTTTCCTTTGTTTCATGTTGTACATAGCTAGTCTGTAGATGAGAGTTTGCTTTGTTTTGTATAAAAAGGTTCCAAAATTACATCCCTGCAGTCAAATTCTGCCTGCAGATTTGTTTGGGGAAGCACACATGGTTTTTAAACATTCTAAAATTTGAATACTGGACTGGGGTTGAGGCTTAGTGGTAGAGCAGTTACCTGGCATGTAAAATGCCCTGGGGTTGATCCTCAGCACCACATATAAGTAAATAAATAGATAAATAAATAAATAAATAAATAAATAAAATAAAGGTCCATTGACAACTAAAAAAATTGTTTAAAAAATGTGAATACTCTGGTTCTCTGCAGGTTGTACCATTCTCTACTGTTTTTATGCTTATATTTTCTGTCTTAATCTTTGAAGACATTTGCATTGAGCCCCTGCTAATGCTAATCTACACTGATTAGATTTTACTTCCACATTTTTGCAGTTAGATTCAATTGCCTTTAGATATTAGTCTATAGCAAACTTAATTTTTTTCATTACTCTTCTCATCTTTGGAATAATTTGGTAATGAGTATGTGTAACTGTTATTTTTTACTAACGGTTGATTAACTTTGGCTTTTGAATCCCAACAGTGGCAACTTTGAATTTTATAAAAATTCTTTTTATTTGTTCTTAGTGTATATCTCTTCCTTTCTGTTTGGTAGATATCTCTATCCCCAGATAAATTGCAGACAATGTGATATATCTGATCGGTTGCTATCAATTCCTCCTGTAGAGCAGGGAGACGCCCAGATCCAATCTGAACACAGGCTCCACCTGTTTCTGGAGCCTGTGCTTCTTCCACACCTCTGCTTCCTGCAGTCATCTTGTGAGCACTTGTGATCACATCTGCCAGCTTTGCCACCTATCTTTAGATTTCCAACGAATTCTTCCTGTTGGCAAGATTCAAATAAGCTGTTCACAAAGCCTTCTTAAAATATGGATAATCTATGGTTATTTTAATTGATTTCAGAGAAGATATTTTGGGAGTAAATATATTTTGTCTTTACTAATGATTTAAAAAATCATTTTGTCCTTCTCTCCCTGTGCCCTCCATGATGAGGAGCTTGCATAAGGGTCAAGGATATAAACAGCATTGGATAAATAGCATACCTTTCTTTCTGTCACATCATTGGAGTAGTAAGGTGGAGGCTGGATGGGTTTTCAGGACTTCCTTACCTTGGGAAGCTCTGAGGAACAGATCTTGGCCTAACTTTGATATGGGCTTTAAGATAAAGGGGTAAAAAGAGTCTCTGAGGCTTTTGTGTGAGTCCAGACTATTTCATCAGAATGAGAAATAAAATAGTAAACACAACAGAGGGTCCTTTTGCCTGAAATGCACCTTGGGATTTGAACATAGCAGCTGGCTAGGAAATAGGGCTCAGGATGCTGACCATATGTCTTTCTTCAGAGACGCATCTAAAAACATGTTCTACTTTCTGGGCTTTAAGTTACAGTTGATTTGCTTGCTATAAAAGACTCATTTTGTCCTGTTATTTTAGATTTTCTACTCTGCATTTCTAATTTCTATTATCAAATGATAGGTAACTTCACCATAATCCCAATAGTGTTCTTTGTTATTCATAATTTTCTGATCTGCTATGCTGGCCTTGCTCCGAGTTCTCAGAGGCATAGAATATTACTTTTATTTTCCCTTTGTTGCCATTGCTTACATTTTTTCTTTTTTTTACAATTATAAAAGTAAGACATGCTATTAACTTTTTTAAACTTATTACTAAATTTCTCTCTCAATATTAGACTTTGGACTTTCTTCCAATGCATATTTTATGGTAATCCATCTCTATGAAATCTAGGATAGGGTTCTTTTCACTTCCTTACTTGACTAGCTATTGTGTATGAAGCAATTTGGTTTGGAAATAATTATTAGGTACATGCAACTAGATTTTTCTTATTGTAGAAGATGCCAGATTTTCTTTTCTTTACTTTTTTTTTTTCACTTTAAATTCTTCAAAGATGAGAGTCCCCATGGGACTAGGGAAACTTTAACAGCACCATCCAATAGAATTTTCTACTGCAATGGAAATGTTCTATAGTTATGTTGTCAAGTGTAATAAACACCAGCCACATGTGGCTGTTGAGCATTAAGATTGTGACCAGTGCAACTGAAGAACTAAAATTTTAATTTAACTTAAATTTCAGTAGTCTTATGTAGCTAGTGGCTTTTTACTGGATAGCACTAAGTAAAACACACTTTCTAAAATTAGTTTGTTTAGTTTATGCATTCTATTTCATTCTTTCACATTTCAAACTTGATATATCAACAACCTATTAACATTTTATTACCCTTGAGTCTGTGTAGAAAATGAAAGCAAAGCTCTAAGATTCTTTGAGATTAAAGACTATAGTCTAAAAGACAAAGTTCAGATCTGAATAGGTTCTTCTGTTTCTCTGTATCTATCCCCAGGAACATTCAGCTTCAATTGAATTTAAAAGCATGAATAACCTCATTTCAAAGTTGAGTGATACAATCATGGTTTCAATTTTCCTATCAAACCAGCATATATTTCACTATTGTGCATGAGGTAGTGGAAAAAATACTGGTTTAGCATTATAAGATTCATGTTCCACTTACACGTCTGCTATCTAGTAAATGGATGGCTTTGGTCAGATCACTCACTTACCTGAGTTTTACTTTTCTCATTGAGACTTAGCATAGGGATAATGATCCCTTCCTGCCAGAAGTAGAAGCTTGGTGCACTAATAAATGCTAAAGAAATATGTTATAAACATTGTTTACCACTACTTTTCTAGTTATCATATTAAATAAATCAGCCTGGGAATTTTAGGGCTCTTAGTTACTGGATTTTCTTGGCTATTTCTCAAATTATCTGTGGGGACAACAGGTGATTTTTTGTTTTTCTACTGGTGATTGAACCCAGAGGCACTTTAGCACTGAGTTACATTCCCAGTTCTTTTCATTTTTTATTTTATATTGAGACCAGGTCTTGCTGAATTGCAGAGGCTGGTGATCCTCCTGCCATAGCCTTCTGAGTTTCTGGGATTATACATATGCACCACCTTGTCCAGCAACAACTAGGTTTTTTAAAATTTCAAGCAGTTGTGGACCAATAGAAACACAACAGAAATGGACTGCCAGAGAAGATAATGTTTATTTTTCAATTCCATAGGCAAAAAATTATTGCCAATTGCAATAAAAGATTCCAAAGTATATTAGCCTCAGCGTGGGTTCAGCCTTATCAGATTCACAGAAAAGGATAGGGTGACTTAGCACATTAAGGATATTAGAAGAACCCAGAGTTCAGCTGAACTTTAGCATTTTAAACATTTTTAAAATGCTTTTAATATGTACAGGCCATTGTTTAGAAAGACTGTAATGCCTGTGTCATTGATTTGTTACAATATATTTGGCAAATACTAAATGTAGATGAGAACTGTATTCTATGGAAGATACAACTACCAATCTTGTAAATATTTTCATCTATTTGTTTAAGGTCCTCAAAGGTTATTTGTTTATTTGTATTAATACACATTTCAAACTTACCCCAAAAGTATAGAGAATAACATAATGAATACTCTTATATTTACCATCGAGATTTAGGAAATGCTAACATTTTAGCAGGCATGTATTCATTATTTTTTAAACATTGCATTTAAAGCTTCCTGTGTATCCTTGCTCCTCTCTCTTCCTTCTCTTTTTCCCAAGAGGTAACCACTTTGTTTTTCTCCATTATACTTTTACCATTGTGGCAGAGATAGCTGATTTACTCTATCAGTGCATTCTATATGGGCATGTCATCACATAAATAAACCACATTTCCAATCCTCTCCTGCAGCAAGGCATGACTAAATTAGGGACAGTTGCAAGTCAGTTGAAGTAATGATGCAGCTTCCAGGTAACTTCTTTAAAGATGCTTGCCCTCTAACTTTTCCTCCTTCTCACTTTCTGGAAATGTGGTAACTGAAACAATTTTGGGGAATGCACATATTAAGAAGCCAGAGCTACCCTGCTGGTCTGCATTCTTGAGGAACCTCATGAAGCAAAGTGTATTTACCTGCCCCAGAAGTTTGTGTAGATAGAAATAATCCTTAGTCATCTTCTTAAAGACATTTAGCTTCTAAAATGTTTCTTATCTCCAAACTGATATGTTTTTATGGATCTATGTAGTATAGCCAACTCATCACATTTACAATGGTGGTCCCATAAAATCACAATGGTGCTGAACAATCCCTATTGCCTAGTGAAAACTTGGCTGAAAAAGAGGAAAGAGAAAAGGAAACTGTTGGAGAAGAAAAAAAAGAACCCCCAAGAAAATTCACAGTGAAAGGTTTAGCAGAAGGCTTTGCGGATCTCAATGAGCTCCTCAAAAGTTTGAAAACCTTCACCCAACACCAAAAGGTTCTCATTAATAGAGAGATATGTGCATTATCTTCTCACAAGCAAATTTATGATTAAAAGAAAAGAAACAAATCAAGAAAAGAACCCTGGATATATTTCTAAAAAGAGTGATACCTTCTCAGGAAGCTCCTCAGGCAGGTTCTTGAGGAGGTATTACAGAAGAGACATTGCAGGAGATAGCAGTACTATGTATGTTATGGAAGAACTTCAATGGGACAAGAGGTGGAGATGGAACACATTGATATACTGATGATCCTGACCCTGGGTAGACCTAGGCTAATATGTGTTGTCTTAGTTTTTACCAAAATAGCTTAAAAATAAATTTTAAAAAATAGGAAAAATTTATAGAATAAGGATATTAAAAAGATAATTTTGTGGAGTTGTGCAATGTGTTTGTGATTTAACCTAAATATGACAAAAGAGTAAAAAAGTTAAAATTTTTTAGACGTTTATAAAGTAAAAGAAAAAGATATAGTAAGGTGAACTTATTGATGGAAGAAATTTTTAGAATAAATTTAATGTAGCCTAAATGTACAACATTTATAAAGTCTATAGTAGTGGATGGTAATAGTAATATCCTAGGCTTCACATTAACTCACTACTCACTGACTCACCCAGAGCAATTCACATTCTTGCATGGTAATTGCCCTATATGGATTTACCAATTTTTAATATCTTTAGACCACTTTTTACTATACCTTTCTATATTTAGGTATGTTTAGATACACAGATACTTACCATTGTGTAACAACTGCCTGCAGTATTCAGCATGGGAATATATTGTGTGTATATTCCACAATTTTTTTTATCCATTCATCTGTTGTGGGCCACTTAGGTTGGTTCCATAGTTTGGCTATTGTGAATTGAGCTGCTATAGACACTGATGTGGCTGCATCTCTGTAGTATGCTGATTTTAAGTTCTTTGGGTAGAAACTGAGAAGTGGGATAACTGGGTCAAATGGTGGTTCCATTACAAGTTATCTAAGGAATCTCCATATTGCTTTCAGAGTGGTTGCACCAATTTGCACTCCTACCAGCAACGTATGTGTGTACCTTTTCCCCCACATCCTTGCCAACATTTATTTTTGCTCATATTCTTGATATTGCCATTCTGATTGGGATGAGATAGAATCTTAAGTATAGTTTTGATTTGCATTTCTTTAATTGCTAGAGATGTTGAATATTTTTTCATGTATTTGTTGACCCATCTTATTTCTTCTTCTGTGAAGTGCTTGTTCAGTTCCTTAGCCCATTCATTGATTGGGTTATTTGGTTTTTGGATGTTAAGTTTTTTTGGGTTCTTTATATATCCTAGAGATTAATGCTGTGTCTGAGGTTCAGGTGGCAAAGATTTTCTCCCATTCTGTAGGCTCTCTCTTCATTCTTGTTTCCTTTGCTGTGAAGAAGCTTTTTAATTTGATGCCATCCCAGTTATCGATTCTTGATTTTACTTCTTGCACTTTAGGAGTCTTATTGGTGGAGTCAGTTCCTAAGCCAACTTAGTGGAGAGTTGGGCCTATTTTTGCTTCTAGTAGGCATGGGTCTTCGGTTTAATGACTAAGTCCTTGATCCACTTTGAGTTTTGTGCAGGGTAAGAGATAAATTTTAGATTTTTAAAAGCTACCTATATTAACTTATGTAACCTTAGTCATTCAACTTGATGTGGTATTGCATTCTTAGGATATACACTTGATGTTTTTATTTTGCTTTCCTGGCTCTACTTCTATGCTCATACCTGTTCGTCTGATGATTTTGTGGTTGTCTCTGCCCAGATTCCCTGAGTCCAAGGGCAAAACCAGGTTTTATCATATTAGTTTGGAATCGTTGCTACATGCTGACTTAACAATATTGTAGATCTGTTCATCAAGCCTGCTGGCACTTCACAGTCAAAGACCTGTGCCTATTTTCTCTCTGTCTAACCCTGAAGCTTCTTGTGTAACATGGCCAAAGCAGCAGATATAACAATTGTTTTGTTTTGTTTTCTTTTCTTTTAGGAGGTGAGTTCCCCCTCAGGCCCTAGCTTTGAGGGGTGGTTGTGGTTTCAGTTCCCACCTTGAGTGGTACGTCTTCTGTCCCAATTAGTCTTTAGAAAGTGAATTCCAGCTTTCAGTATTTATTTTTGAATTTAAAGTCCTGCAAAGCTTGTGGCATTTCTCTTCTTCTTCCTATCCCTGGATATTTATCTGTTTGAGTCTGACTAAGTCTTTTTGGTTTTCTCAATGTTTTTATCTATTACTGTTACATTTTTGGTGCTGTGTGGATACATGAAAGTCTAAATTTACAGTGCCATCTTCATTGTAAATCTCTCAACACTCTTCTCAGGGCTAATACTTCATATTTTCTCTGCACCAGAAAGATAAGATGAAAAGGACAGAACATTTAGAAAGAGTCTTTCTGCTTACGCTACAGAAACTACAAAAACTATGCTTTTTGTTGGTATGAGAATTTACTCTGTCCAACCTTCATGTGGAAGGGAAACCATACTTTTGTTAAAAGGTAAGTTATGTAATCTAGTCTCATAGCTTCTCATGAGTAGAAATTTATTTTAGTGCAATATTTTTGTGACCACTCATTTGTGTGGCCCTAGAAATTCTAAAAATGTCAGATTCAACTATATTCTTACTGTCTAATCCTTAGGACAATCTGCTATAACTCTCCATAATACTGTGGGATTCCTTACTAGTTGCCTCCTATCTTCTAATAATTTTATTTATAGTTCAATTATTTGTGCTATTTTTGAGGTTTACCTTTGTACCCATTTCTTTATTGTATTTTGTAATTTATAAATTAAGAGGCTTAATGATAAATTCATAGGTTTAAGAGTAAAGATCTCTCCATATTAGCCAATTGATGTCACTTTAACTCTATTTCTTTGCGAATGAAAGAAGATATATCAGCTTTCTATTGCTCCCATATCAAATTATCTTAAACTTACTGACTTAAACCAATACAAACCTATTATCTTTCAGTTCTGGAGGTTCTACAGTTTTCCTTGGCTAAAATTGAGATATTGGCAGTAGTGCATTACTTTTGGAGGTCTGGGGAAGGACCTTGCCTTTTCCATCTACTTGAGACTGCCTTGATTGTAGCCACTTCTCTCCCTTCAAAACCAGTGGCAGAGCATCTTTAAATCTTTTGCTGGCTCTGACTTTTTTTCCTCTTCTGCTTATAAGCACCCTTGTGATTTCACTGGGCCCACCTGGATAATTCAGGGTCCTCTCCACATCACAAGTTCATCTGATTAGGAATCTTAATTCCACCTACAACCTTAATTCGCTTTGTTATGTCACCAAACATATTCACAGGTCCTGGGAATCAGGACATGGACATCTGTGAGGAAACCATAATTCTATCTACCATAGAGATCTGAGCATTTCAAGTCAGAGGGAAAAGTGATTATAAATGATAGTGAAATAAGCAGGTAGCCACTTGGAAAATTAGAAGTAGGGCTGTCTACCTTAATCTCAATAATATTATCAAAATAGCTGGATGACACAAAATCATAAATGTATCAGAAGGAAGATTCCAACATGTCCTCAGAGAGGTATCCAGCACTCATCTCCTCCTCCTCAAGAGAATGAAAGTAGCAGGGAGATAGCTGTTTTTTGGGGTGAGGAACCATGGTAGATCACTGGAATTCATCAAGGGTGAGACTGGAACCAAGACTTGGAGATTTGAGATGGCAGCATAGAAAGAGGAATAAGATGTAAAGGCAACTATTATCTCAGTTCTCCAGCCACAAAAGAGGGACTTTCCTTTGCAGGGGAAAGGGCAACAGGGAGAGCTCCAGCAATCTCATCAACACAGATGCTGGCAATTCTAGTTACTGGAAAGTTCCACCATCATCATAGACTTGCAGCCCAGGTAGGGGAGCAACCTGGAGTCTGTATACCAACCTCACTTTGGAGAAGGAATTACATTATTTCCCCATCAACCTCCAGATGCCAGGCTGCTGTAGCTTGATGCCATCTTGAGAAAGGAGCTGTTAACTGAATTCACACTATCTTAAGAGTCAGAAAGCTTCATATATCCCAATCCCTGGGACCCACAGACATTGCACCACACTAACACAAATTTCCCCAATCTTGAGAAAGATATGGACATCCAGGTAAAGGAGGCCAATAGGGCCTCAAATAAACATGACCAGAATAAAATGATGAGGGTAGACATACTTATCATATCATGCTCCAGACCTTAGAAAGGGATTGAACTCAGGGACACTTGGCCACTGAGCCACATCCCCAGCCCTATTTTGTATTTTATTTAGAGACAGAGTCTCACTGAGTTGCTTAGGGCCTCGCTAAGTTGCTGAGGCTGGCTTTGAACTCATGATCCTCCTGACTCAGCCTCCCAAGTTGCTTGGATTACAGGCATGCGCCACCACGCCCGGCTCCCTTTTTAGTTTTTATTTTGTGAAAGGGTCTTCCTAAGTTGCTTAGGGCCTTGCTAAATTGCTGACTCTGGCCTCCAGCTTGCAATCCTCCAGCATTAGCCTCCCAAATCCCTGTGATTACAGCCATGTGCCACTGTGCTCAGTGAAATGCTTTATACTATTTCTAAAATTTCTTTTCTTGTTTATTTCTAGTTTTATTCCATTATGGTTAGAAAAGCACAATTAGGCAAGAAAAATAAAAGACATACAAATGGAAAAGAAGAAAGTCAAATTTTCCCTGTTTGTAGATGACATGATTCTATACACAGAAAAGTCTAAAGACTTCATCAAAGGTCTATTATAACCGATAATGAATTTAGTAAATTAGCACAAAATCAACATAACATTATACACTAATAATGTGACTGCTGAGATAAGACTCATGAAAGGAATTCTATTCAAAATAACTAACAAAAATAAAATAAAATAAAATCCCTAGAATAAACTTAACTAGGAACATGAAAATCTCTATAATAAAATTTTGAAAACTCTGATGAAAGAAATAAAAGAAGACAAAAAAAAAAACGGTAAAGATCTCCCATGTTTATGAAGTGGAAGAATTAATATTATTAAAATGTCCATAATAACCAGAACAATCTACAGATTCACTTCAATCCTCATAAAAATATTAATGACATTCTTCATGAAACTAGGAAAAAAATCCTAAAATTCTCATGGGAGCACAAAAGACCCCAAATAACCCAGGCGATCTTTAGCAAAAAGAACAAGGCTGAAAATACCAATGTCTTCACTTCAAAACCTATTACAAAATAAAAGTAACGAAAAAATAAGCATTGGATTGGCATAAAACAGACACAAAGACCAGTGGAATAAAAGAATTCCTAATGGCTTTTTTTTTTAAATCCTTTTTAGTTGCTGATGGACCTTTATTTTATTCATTTATTTATATGTAATGCTAAGAATTGAATCCAGTGTCTTACACATGCAAAGAAAGTGCTCTACCACTGAGCCACAACCTCAGCCCAAAATTCCTAGTGACTTTGAATGTAACTCAGTGGTAGAGTACTTACTTAGCAATATCAAGGCTCTTGGGTTCAATTCCCAGTAACTAACACACTCAACTCACTCACTCAAAGAAAAAAAAAAAAAAAGAAAGAAAGAAAGAAAATAGAACACTAGAAAATAACCATACATTTACAACTAAAATATATATATTGAAGAATAGTTGCTTCAATAAATGGTGCTGGGAAAACTGGTTATCCCACATGCAGAAGACTAAATTTGACTCCTTTCTCCCACCCTGTACAAAAATCAACTCAAAATGGATCAAAGACCTAAATGTAAGACCTGAACTACTAAAAGAAAATATAGAGGACACATGTGAAGACATAATCATAGCATATGCAATGAAATTTGTTTGGATAAGATCCCAAAGCACAGAAACAAAAGCAAAAATAGAAAAATAGGATTATATCAAATTAAGAAGTTTCTGAACAATAAAATAACAACAGAGTGAAGACACAACCTAAAGAATGGGGAAAAATTGCAAATGATTGCAAAAATCAATATCCAGAATAGAAGAGGAACGTAAAAAATTCAATAACAAAACCCAAATAAGCCAGGTTAAAATGGGGAAAGGATGTGAATAGACACTCTCATGTGGCCAAAATTTTTTGAAAAAATGCTCAACTTCAGTTAAAATAACAGTGAGTTATCACTTCATCCCAATTAGAATGGCTATTATAAGAAAGTTAAAAACTAAATGCTGGCTAGGATGTGGAGAAAAGGCAACTCTTATACACTGTTGGTGAGAACGCAAATACGTACAGCTATTATGGAGAACACTATGGAGGTTCTTCAAAAAAATGAAAAATAGAACTACCACTACCACATAATTTAGCTAATCCTCTGGATATATAGCCACAGGAAAAGAAATCAACATATCAAAAAGAAACTTGCACACCTTGCTTTTTATAGCAATATTCAGAAAAGCTAATAGATGTCCATCATTGGGTGAATGAATAACGACAATGGTATATGTATACAATGAAATATTATTCAGCAATAGAAAAGAATAGTATCTTGTCACTTTGTGACAAACAAATGGAACCAGAGGTCATTATGTTTAGTGAAATAAATTAGACACCAAAAGACAACTATTGCAAATTATCTCTCATATGTGGATGTTAAAAAGTTGATTCAAATATATAATATAGTAATTACTAGGGGTTAAAAAGTGGGAGAGAGAGGGGAGAGAGAGAGGGAGATTGGATAATAGGTACCAAAAGAGAAAAAGAATAAGTTCTGGTGTTCTACAGCACAGTGGGGTGACTATAGTTCACAAATGATATATTTTATTAACTAGAAGAGGGGGACTTGAAGACTCCAAATACAAAATAATACGAGACAAAAATGTTAATTGCTTGGATTTTTGAAATGTTAATTTTCTGGATTACAGTACATATTTTATATATGTATTGAAATATCACACTATACTTCATAAATATGTATATTACATATTAATCAAAAATTATAAAAATGTTTTCAAAGAAGAAAAGTGTTAATTAACTACCTTAATTTGGTTTTTTTTTTTGGTTTCTTTTAGAGATATATGACCTACCTAACGGAATCAGGAGGTCACACACAATTTATTTATTTTTATTTTTTATTTATTTGTTTATTTTTATTCATTTAATTTTGATCCATTGAACACAAATGTAATACAGCTATTGTTTCTCTGGTTGTACACAAGGTAGAGTCATCCCATCTGTGCATTCATACATGTACACAGGGCAATGATGTCTGTCTCATTCTGTTATTATTCTTGCCTCCCCACCTGGACCCCACCCCTCCCTTCCCTCTATGCTATCTATCCTTCCCCCATTCTTGCCTCCCTTCCACCCGGCATTATGCATCATCATGCACTTATCAGAGAGATCATTTGGCCTTTGGATTTTGGGGACTGGCTAATCTCACTTAGCATGACAGTCTCCAACACCATCCATTTACCTACAAATGCCATAATTTTATTCTTCTTGATGGCTGAGTAATATTCCATTGTGTATATACACCACAGTTTCTTTATCCATTCATCTATTGAAGGGCATATAGGTTGGTTCCACAATCTAACTATTGTGAATTGAGCAGCTATGAACATTGATGTGGCTGTATCACTGTAGTAATCTGATTTTAAGTCCTTTGGGTATAGGCCAAGAAGTGAGATAGCTGGGTCAAATGGTGGATCCATTCCAAGTTTTCTAAGGAATCTCCACACTGCTTTCCAGAGTGGCTGCACCAACTTGCAATCCCACCAGCAATGTCTGAGTGTACCCTTTTCCCCACATCCTCGCCAACACCTTTGTTGCCTGTATTCTTCTTTTTTTTTTATTATTGATTCATTGAACACAAATGGAGTACAGCTATTGTTTCACTGGTTGTACACAAAGTAGAGTCACACCATCTGTGCGTTCACACATGTACACAGGGCAATGGTATCTGTCACACATTCTGTTATTAATTTTACCCCCCACCCACCCCCACCCCTCCCTTCCCTCTATGCTAGCTATCTTTCCTCCATTCTTGCCATCTTTCCCCCCCACATTATGCATCATCATTCATTTATCAGAGAGACCATTCGGCTTTTGGATTTTTGGGATTGGCTGATCTCACTTAGCATAAGAGTTTCCAACATCATCCATTTACCTACAAATACCATAATTTTATTCTTCTTTATGGCTGAGTAATATTCCATTGTGTATATATACCACAGTTTCTTTATCCATTCATCTACTGAAGGGCATCTAGGTTGGTTCCACAATCTAGCTATTGTGAATTGAGCAGCTATGAACATTGATGTGGCTGCATCACTGAGGCAATCTGATTTTAAGTCCTTTGGGTATAAGCCAAGGAGTGGGATAGCAGGGTCAAATGGTGGATCCATTCCAAGTTTTCTAAGGAATCTCCACACTGCTTTCCAGAGTGGCTGCACCAACTTGCACTCCCACCAGCAATGTATGAGTGTACCCTTTTCCCCACATCCTCGCCAACACCTGTTGTTGCCTGTGTTCTTGATAAAAGACATTCTAATTGGGGTAAGATGAAATCTTAAGGTGGTTTTGATTTGCATTTCTCTTATAATGAGTGATGTTGAACATTTTTTCATAAATCTGTTGATTGCTTGTAGGTCTTCCTCTGTAAAGTGTCTGTTCATTTCCTTGGCCCATTTATTGATTGGGTTATTGGTGTTCGTGGTGTAAAGATTTTTGAGTACTTGGTAGATTCTGGAGATTAGTGCTCTGTCCGAAGTGTGTGTGGCAAAGATTTTCTCCCACTCTGAAGGCTCTCTCTTCACATTGCTGATTGTTTCCTTTGCTGAGAAGAAGCTTTTTTGTTTGACTCTATCCCAATCATTGATTCGTGCTTTTATTTCTTGCGCTTTGGGAGTCATGTTAAGGAAATCTGGTCCTAGGCCAACATGATGAAGATTTGGACCTATTTTCTCTTCTATTAGGTGCAGAGTCTCTGGTCTGATTTCTAGGTCCTTGATCCACTTTGAGTTGAGTTTTGTACAGGGTGAGAGATATGGGTTTAGTTTCATTTTGCTGCATATGGATTTCCAGTTTTCCCAGCACCATTTGTTGAAGAGGCTGTCTTTTCTCCATTGCATGTTTTTGCCTCCTTTGTCAAGTATGAGATACCTGTACTTATTTGGGTTTGTCTCTGTGTCCTCTATTCTGTACCATTGATCTACCTGTCTATTTTGGTACCAATACCATGCTGTTTTTGTCACTATTGCTCTGTAGTATAGTTGGAGGTCTGGTATTGTGAAACCCCCTGCTTCGCTCTTCTTGCTAAGGATTGCTTTAGCAATTCTGGGTCTCTTATTCCTCCATATGAATTTCATGATTGCTTGCTCTATTTCTATGAGGTCCATCATTGGGATTTTAATTGGAATTGCATTGAATTTGTATAGCATTTTTGGAAGTATGGCCATTTTGACAATATTAATTCTGCCTATCCAAGAACATGGAAGATCTTTCCATCTTCTCAGATGCTCTTTAACTTCTTTCTTTAGTGTTCTGTAGTTCTCAGTGTAGAGGTCTTTCACATCTTTTGTTAGATTGATTCCCAAGTATTTTATTTTTTTTGAGGTTAGTGTGAATGGGGGTAGTTTTCCTAATTTCTCTCTCAGAGGATTGTTGCCTGTATTCTTAATAAAAGACGTTCTAATTGGGGTAAGATGAAATCTTAAGGTGGTTTTGATTTGCATTTCTGTTATAACTAGGAATGTTGAACATTTTTTCATAAATATGTTGATTGCTTGTAGATCTTCTTCTGTAAAGTGTCTGTTCATTTCCTTGGCCCATTTATTGATTGGGTTATTAGTATTCTTGGTGTAAAGATTTTTGAGTACTTGGTAGATTCTGGAGATTAGTGCTCTATCTGAAGTGTGTGTGGGCAAAGATTTTCTCCCACTCTGAAGGCTCTCTCTTCACATTGCTGATTGTTTCCTTTGCTGAGAAGAAGCTTTTTAGTTTGATTCTATCCCAATCATTGATTCGTGCTTTTATTTCTTGCGCTTTGGGAGTCATGTTAAGGAAATCTGGTCCTAGGCCAACATGATGAAGATTTGGACCTATTTTCTCTTCTATTAGGTGCAGGGTCTCTGGTCTAATTCCGAGGTCCTTGATCCATTTTGAGTTGAGTTTTGTACAGGGTGAGAGATATGGGTTTAGTTTCATTTTGCTGCATATGGATTTCCAGTTTTCCCAGCACCATTTGTTGAAGAGGCTATCTTTTCTCCATTGTATGTTTTTGGCTCCTTTGTCAAGTATGAGATACCTGAATTTATGTGGGTTTGTCTCTGTGTCCTCTATTCTGTACCATTGATCTACCTGTCTATTTCTTAATTTGTTTATTATACATTGTATAATGCATCAAATTGACACTGTGCCCCTATATTTGTACAATTAAAATTTAAAAATTAAATGTATAAGAAGAAAATGTCAGGAAATAAAGTTGATATTTAAAAGAATATCATGAAAATTAGAAGTCATTATATAAACAATTCTGACATCAGTGTATAAAAAGTTAAGAGTAAAAATCAACTCAAGTATAGCAGACAACAATTAACAAACCTCAAACTAGAAAAATACTTGCCACACATTTGTTAAACAAATGACTTATATCTATAATAAACAAAGAGCTCTTAAAACCAATAGGAAATGAAATTATGGCATTTGCTGGTAAATGGATGGAACTGGAGACTATCATGCTAAGTGAAAGAAGCCAATTCCAAAAAACCAAAGGTCGAATATTCTCTCTGATATGTGGATGCTAACACAAAATAAGGGCAGCGAATAGAAGTTCATTGGATTAGACCAAGGGGAATGAAGGGAAGGGAAGGGGGTTGTGAATAGGAAAGACGATCGAATGAATCAGATAACCTTTCTATGATCATATATGAATACATGACCAGTATAACTCCACGTCATGTACAACCACAAGAATGGGAAGTTGTACTCCATGTATGTATAATATGTCAAAATACATTCTACTGTCATGTATAACTAAAAAGAACAAAATAATCAATAGGAAAGAGGCAACTAATCCAATACAAAAATAAATGTGGACAAAGACAATCAAAGAAGAAGTCTGAATGGGCACCAACCATATAATACTTTCACTTTTAGCATGATGGATTTCATATTTCAGAACAAGTTTTTAATGTAGGTTTCATGGTAAGTATCTTAAGAGTCCTTCCTGTTGGCACAAGGCTTCTAAATTTTTAAGTACTCTGTGAAATTGCTATTTGTATCAGTGGAAGAAGACAGTATATTAATACTGAATTATGCATAAGATTTTAACTACAGAAATCATCACAAGTTTTTACATCTTGCTAAATTCATAGAGCTAAATTTTTTATTGAATACTTTAAAATAAAAAAACAAATATCAGAGAGATTATTTGTACTGGTAATTCAGAAGATAATCTAATTATTGTATATTAACATTTTAAACTGTAAACCAAAAATAGGGGGAGAATTCTTTATACTTCTGGAAAACTACTTAAAATTAAAAATTAAAACATTTTTTTCCATGTTAACTAGTCAACGAGAACATTATCATAATGGTTTGGTGGGTATTCAAAAATTTACAATTTGGGGCAATGTTTTAAATTATCTCTACCTTATTGACAATTTTGCCTTGTGTTTTATGCAGTGACAAAATGTAAATGTTTCTGGTAGAAATTTAATATTCAAACTCATAAAAATATTCTCACATCCTGTGGGATTTATTATGAACATTAATCTTGCCTTAATATTTTTGAATGAATGCATCCAAAATGGGAGTTATTTAAATAATATCAAAGTTTTTGGTGAGTCTTTGATTATTACTTTTATTATGCCAAAAGCTATCATAAAAACAATACTATGGTTTTAAACTGAGGTAGACAAAAAAAACTACAGCTTTCAAGTTTCAGATAAGGGATGCATTCTTGTAATTACTATGCTCCCCAAACAGAGGGCATGATTTAACGTGATAATGTGAAGCAATTTTGCTTTTATGATCTAGCATTGCTTTTAGCGTTAACATTTTGGTTTAAATTCTTGAACACAATTCATTTGCCCTGCTTGTTTTGTAGACGTTCTTTTCTCTGGAGGATTTTTCAGAATATTGCATCAGCTTATGCTTGCCCAGTTCCCCTATCTGAAACTTTAAATAAAACCTTCCAAAGAGATCATAGCTAAGAGGAACCTCATTATCTAAGGATATTTGGTTTGAATATAGGCCCTAGGTTTGAATCAATTTACTGTCATCTCTTTTCTGACCCCAATTATCAAAGTAGTTTAATACTTTCCACAGTCACCATTTTTCCCAATAGAAGAATAATATTTTGTAAAACAGCACACTTATTGTATCAGAAATGCAACTAACTAACTTCATTTTAATTGAATGAGAATAATGGTGACTTGTGCTTATTTATTTGTACAAAATACCTTATTTTTATTTTTATGTGGTGCTGAGGATCGAACCTAGGACCTCATGCATACTAGGCAAGTGCTCTACCACTGAGCCACAACCCCAGCCTTTATTTGTACAATCACATATACATTAAACTACTTACTAAAAATACTTGCAGTTTGCTGGGTGCAGTGGCACATACCTATAATCCCAGTGATTTGGGAGGCTGAGGCAAGAGGATGGAAAATTCAAGGCCAGCCTCAGCAACTTAGTGAGACCCTGTCTCAAAATTAAAAATAAAAAAGGCTGGGGATGTTGCTCAGTGGTAAAAGCACCCCTGGATTTGGTCCCCAATATGACTGCTTATAAGAAATACTTGGAACTGGGTGTGGTGGCAAATGCCTGTAATCCCAACAATCTGGGAAGCTAAGGCAGGAAGATTGCAAATTTGAGGCTGGCCTAAGCAATTTAGTGAGACCCTGTCTCAAAATAAAAACAAAAAGGGGTTGGGGATGTACCTCAGGGGTAGAGCACTTTCCTAGCATGTGTGAAGCCCTGGTTCAATCCCCAGTACCATCCAAAACAAAACAAACAGAAAACAGTTTGGAGTATTTTAGTACAAAATTTCCACAATTTTCTAATTAGACATCAACACAAATTACTCCAATTCTTGGGTATTCAACAGACACATCAGCTGTACGAAGGAATACAGGTATCTTTAGTTTTCAAATGGTCATTTGTAGGAAAATACTACAAATGCAAAACAGTCTCCTTTTCTTTGGGAGCACCCTTAAGATTTCAAAAACGTTTTGATCACCTACATTTTCTTCATAGAATTATCATATGTTTATAGGATGGCTGGAGGCTTTATGAATTTATGATCTTTTAGCTCTAAAAAGATGTTTTTAAAAGGCAATAGATGTTCAACTTTTTATTTCTACTTAAGCCTGAATTATATTTTATATACATTTTTTTTCTATTAAGTGAAAGTATGGTTGCATGTGTTACCTACAATTTGGGTCTATGAGCAAAATTCAGAAGTTCACACAAATGTTGTTTCTTTCAAACAAGAAAGTAGTAGTAACTTAATTATTATGTTTAAAATATATTTTGCAGTGAAAATCACAAATCACATTACTCCTTATGTCAATACTATGACTCCTGTCCAGTTCAATATTGAATGATTTGAAAATAGACGATGTTAGCATTAGTTTGCCAGATTATAGGAAGAGGAACTTCATTTATCCACAGTCTTCTAACTTCTTAAAGTCCACTTTATACAGTGCCCTCCCTTTTGTTCCAAAAATATTTGACTTTACATTGATTGAAAAGTTGCTACTGCAGCTTTTCTTCTCAAGGTTAAAGTGAGAAGGGAGGAATTCCCTTGAGATACAACCTTCTTTGGGGCCTTGGGGAGTATTAGGTAATCAAAAGGCTTCTAGTTAAGGACCTGCTGATTTTACTGAAAATGTTTAGCAATGTTATTATACTAGCCTTTCTGGTTTTCTAGTGTTATAAATATTTTTGGTCTCATACAATTTCTGAGAGAACCAGCTTTCTTGTTGGCTGCCCACATGAATCAGGAAAATGGAGACAGAGTTTATGGGGATAATGGAAGATATGACATTCAGATGCAGGTCCAGGTGTACCTAACAATTCTCTGGCCTAGGGAAACAGGTATGAGGAGCCATTCCATGGTTGCACATAAGACTTAAAAAGGTCAGTTTCCTTCATGACCCCATTAAGAGTTAGAGATGTTTTGTAATAAAACATTTGAATTTTAGTAGGAAAAAAATGTTGTTTTTTTCCTGGTGAGTTTAAGTTGTATCTACTATGTAGTTATGGAAGATGTAGCAACTGTCTTCTCACAGGAAAGAACTGATGGATCATAAAGTTACAGGCCTGGCTCAGAGGCCACAAGACAACAGATGAGAATACATCATGTTTTCAACCAGTGTCATACCCTACCAGTGCAGTGGGACATAAAGAGGTGTCGTTGAGAGATTGAAAAGCATAAAAGTTGCTGGCACCTCCCAGGCAGTGGTCATCTCTTTACTGACCACACTAATTAGGCCAACTTCCCAATGGATTCCAAACTCTTTATTGCACCCATCGAAAGTCTTCTGATTACAATCACAATTAGATAAATATCTGTACAATTAATTGTAAATTTTCTCTCTCATTAGATCGTATACTCCTTGAAGGTAGGAAACTAACTTTCCTACACTCCGTTACAGTGTCAGTACCAGGGAAATAGTTGATAGTGCATACTTGTTGAATGAATTAATAGTAGTAAATTGAGTAAATGCAAAATTGTCTTGTAATTCCTTCAAGCTATATATATGCATGAGATTGAGTTCAACTTATCGTCTATCTCCTTGCCTTTCAAGTGATTTTTTTCTGTATTAATTAATATTATTAATTTATCATTGGCATTATCATTTATCTGGTCTCCCAAATTAGAAAGCTCAGAGCCATCCTGAATTCCTGTCTCCTCCCCAATCTATGTCTAATGGTCTGGAAATTTTCTCATTTTGCTTCATTCACATTGTATCTAGATTTTGATTCTTCTCTTTATAATGACATGATTTTAATCTAGCTATTATTATCTATTATCTGAAATATTGCCACTGAATGGGACCGTTAGTCCCTACTTTCTACTCATTTCAATTTATGTGCACAATTGGTTACATCTTCCAAAGCAACGATGCATGGACAACTTTCTGCTTATCATTTTATTCCATTAACTCCCTGGTAACTAAAAAAGAATCTTATTTCGCTAAAAGAGTGGCCCTCAATGGACTTGGTGCTATTCCTTACGGAATATGTGCAAATTTGTGGGTGTACTTTATCACAGGGATTGACAGTACTACTAGCTCTTATTGGGCAGGGTACTGGAAAGCTAGAAGTCCTGCAATGTGTAGGAATTCTGTCTCAATAAAAAATTAGATTAATATCATGCACAACTTTCAAATATCTTCTCATAAGTTAAGGTAAGTGATAAACCTGTTTGAGAATTTAAATAGAATTTTCCAGGAATGGAAATATTGTGTAAATCGAGGGGTGTGTGTACCTTGTTTTGTTTGGAGCAGTACAAAAGTTGTTTGCCATTTTGGGAAACCATGTCACTGAGGGTATATCGTACTTGGGGAATTTGATTTGCCAAAAACATATCTACATTTGTGGCTCACCTTATGGTGAGTTTATATATAGATGCAGGCATCTGACTATTTCATGTTTCCCAGTAGTTGTACTCAAGCAATGACATATTGAAATGCACATTTATTTTATAGTAAATTACTTTCCTTTCTTATATATGACATTAAGTATTATATTGATTGTTTTTGAAACCACACTAGGTCAGTATTATTATCTATGAATTTCAAGAGAGTAATACAAGCAAATATTTAATAATAGTAAGGATTGCTGGGTTTAAAACAACATATGAGGCAGGTATATACTCAGGTAGGCAAAGAAAATGGAATTCTTTTATTTTCTCTAGGGATGACCTGGTGTTTCCCATAAGTCCTCATTTATTATGTAGTAGATAAAAAAAAAGTAATTTTTATCCATACCTGAAGACATAGTTCAATAAGATAATTTAAAATATCCCTTTGGCTATATTGTAGTCACTTGAGGCATAGGGCTCAGTTTCTCAGGTTCCTTCTCCCTCCACTATTCCTAAGAGTCTCTGAGGTGGGAGGAGAAGGTTGTGCTGCTCACAGAACCTCATTCCCCATCAAGATTATCAAGATGACCCATCAGAAGTGACACTTGGCATTAAATAACATCTATATATTCTGCAGTTGACCTATAAACTAATCTCCCATCTCCAACCCTAAATTCTCCTTCTCTGAACTTGTACATCTGTGTCCAACTTGATATTTCTACTTGGATGTCTAATTGGTACCTCAAACTTAACATGATCAAAACAAAACTCTTGATTCTACCTCTTCACCAATCCATTCATCCCCCACCAAACCTTCCCCATGTCAGGAAAGTCACTATACCCTATTGTTGGTATCAACACCAAACCCCAATATTATCCATTCCTCTCTTTACCTCACATCCCAATCAGATCCATCAGTAAGACCTACTGGCTTGAGAATATGTTTGCAATTCCAACAACATTCACTCTTTCCACTGTTACAACTTGTACTAAGCCTCCATCATCCCTCATTTGAACACTAGAGTAGCTACCTGACTGGCCTCCCTCTTTTCACTTTTGTCCCTTATAGTCTGTCCTTCACACAGAACCCAGTATTGTCTTGGTCATGTCATTCCCTTCATGCAACCCCTCATTGACTCCTGTTGTAATCAGAATAAAAAAACTTTTTACCATGGTTTACAAGGCCTATGTCTTCCAGCCACTGCCTACCTCTCTCACTTCATCCCCATCACTGTCCTCATTCATAATGCTCTGTTCCCCTCCAGATCTTTCCCCAGTTCTTTGTGTGTTGACCATTTGGGACTCAACTAAACAATAACTTCATCAGAAAGCTCTGCCTGTCTTGTTCATCTCTAATATCACATTATCTAATATCAGCTGACCAGATCTTCTGTTGTGAAAATGATAGATGAATGTGTATTCTCCTTAGATTGGTGAACATCAGCAATTTTGGTGGTGATGTGGTGGCACTTCCTGCTGAAGCCTAGCCATTTGCTCTGAACCTTAAAGTCCTCTCATATACTGTCTTCTCGAGTAACCCCAGGCTATGTTGACCTGTTGGCACTCTCAGTCAGGTTCCCTTCCTAAAGCATTCAGGAGCTTCTGCGATCCCTGTAGGACATTCAATCAGCCATGAGGGGTCAGGAGCCATGCCTCAGGTATTCTCCATACCATGATTCCCATGCCATGTTGAACACTGCACTGAGCAAACAGGTATAATTCTTCTAGGCCCGTGACCTCCCCAAAACTGCTGCTAAGAAATAAGTCCCTATATCCAAAGTCCCTGGCCTTTGCCATTTTTTGTTTTGATTTTTCCAAGTGCCCTTCTCTTTTACACCTAACCTTCCACTTCCAGTCCTTCTCTGCTGCAAAGCATAAACTGGGAGGAGAACGGAGACATGTTCCTGATGTTTGCCCTCCTCACTCTTCCTATTTCTTTTCCTTCTGCTTTAACCTACAAAGATCAAAAGAGGAAGTTTTTTCACATTTAACTTTCCTGCCTAGAGCTCCCTTATATAAACTATATGGGCTAGCTTTTGAAATATTAAGGGGAAAGATCAAGGAATTTCATAAACTCTTTAATCTCTCTTATGGAACTTGGATGTCTCAAATTCTATCTTCCTAATGAGGTAGAAAAGTTTGCTTTGAGATTCAAAGCAAATCAAACTACTCTATATCTTACAGTATTTTCCCTTCCCTGGGATGATAAACCTGATGTCTTGAATGCAAAGACATGTGGAAGAATGCAAAGAAATGCATTGAAACAGAGAATTATAAGTCATTAGTTTAGTATTTGAAAAGTATTATCCCTACTACTTATACAAAGTACATCATAACCTGATTTCAATCTGCCTTACCTTCTTATACTCAATTCATACTATGTTCCATCTGCTGTACAAACCCTATTCTTTAGGTACAATAAATTTCTTACATTTTCTGAACAGAGCCTGAGTCTATGAATTAACACAGCTGTTTGTTTTGCCTAGAATATCCTTTTCCCACTTATCCTTTGCTTGGCAAAGCCTGTCTCATCCTTTCAGATTTAGCTCAAATGTCACTTTCCAGTGAAGCCTTCCTAACCAACTTGTCTCCTATAATGTCATAGCAATGTATAAATAGAACCACTGTGGCATGTATCACATTGTGCTCTTTGTAATTATTTGTTTATCACTAGTTTGTTCAGCACGTTAATAGCAGGGACCAAGTTTTACCCATCTCTTTACCATTAGCCCCAGGATTCTGGATAAACATGTCTTCTCTGTTCTTATTATTTAACTCTGACAGTGGAACAAATTTGACCTTATATAAGAAAAGTTTACTGAATTCCTATGATGATGTAATTCTTCCTTTAATTTGCTACAGTAAAATGTGAAAGCAGCAAAGAGTAAGAAGAAGGTAGATTTATAAATCTAAAATCCTTTCTCATATTAACTCCCTGTATTCTGCAAAGCATAAAGAATTCATGTTAGGAAAAATTGTGATGAATTTTTAAAAACCCACCATTTTATATAAACTTCAAAAAGAATTATAAACTAATATTTTAAAAGTCCCACACATTGTAGTCTACATTAATAAACAATCAGAATGTTTCAGATAAAATAAAATATTCCAATCATGCCTGAATATACTAAACTAAAAAAAGAAGGAAAGATCAAGATAATGACTAATTGTATAATTTAAACATCAATTAACGACAAAATAAAAGACTTTGTTTTATGAAAAGAGTTAGATAACATGCCTGTGGAATTGTAGCTTATCTTTCTTCCTTTTCTTCTCTTATAATGAAATAAAAACAGGACTTGTCTATAACAAGTAGGGAAAGGCATGTAAGAAGAATGCACATACGATCATTACTCAAGGGAAGACTGTGTTCTCAAGAGGGTAAAGGAGGAGAGCTCGAAGACCTTAACTGTTCTTTAATGCCCTGTGCTGCTCTGCCCCCATTGTATCCCTGTGGCTGTTATTTTCCTATTTGAGCATCAGAATCAGAACACATTGCTTCTTTACCTTTGCAAAATTCAGCCACTATAAAATACAGCATTTGCTTTGAGAGACATGACAACCTGGCTGTGAAATCTTGAGGTTTTTCACATAGATACGTGTCGTGGATTGGATAGTGTTCCCCACATAAATCCATGCCCACCCGGAATGTCCTAATATAACCTCATCTGGAAGCAATCTTTGCAGATGTAGTTAGTAAAGGATGTTCAGATAGATTCATTCCGGATTTGGGTAGGCCCTATATACAATGACAGGTGTTTTCACAAGAAGAGATAGATACACAGAGACACAGAGAAAAAGGCAATGTAAAGATGGAGGCAGAGATTGGAGCAGTATAAGCCAAGCCAAGGAATGTCATGGATTGCTGAAAAACTTCAGAAACTGGGAGAAGATAGCAATGATTTTTTTTTTTTTTGCCGTATTTTTTGGGTTCATTATAGTTGTACATAGTGGTGGGATTTGTTGTTACATATTCAAACATGTATACAATATAATGATATAATTTGGTCAATATCACTCCCCAGTATTTATTTCCCTTTTCCCTCCCCTCCTCTCTCTCCCTAGTTCCTTTCCTCTACTTTACTGTCCTTCCTTGGGTTTTCATGAGATCCCCCTTCTGCAACTCCCCCCATTTTTTCTTTTTCTTTTTCTTGTCTAGCTTCCACATGAGAGTGAACATGCAACCCTTGACTTTTTGAGGTTGGCTTATTTTGCTTACTGTAAAGTTCTCAGTTTCCATCCATTTTTCTGCAAATGACATAATTTCATTCTTTGTTGTTGAATAAAACTCTACTTTTTCTTTATCCACGTTTTCTTTATCCATTCATCCATTGACACCTAGGCTGATTCTACAGTTCAGTTATTGTGAACTGTGCAGCTATAAATATGGGTATGCAGGTATCACTATAGGATGAAGATTTTAATTGTTAGGATAAATGATTAAAAGAATAGTACAGTTGGGTCATATGGTTGTTCCATGCCTAGTCCTTTGAGGAATGTCCATATTGATTTCCGTAATGGTTGCACTAATCTATAATTACACCAAAAAGTGTACCTTTTTCTCCACATCTTCTCCAGAATTTGTTTTCTTGATGACTGCCATTCTGACTTGAGTGAGATAGTATCTCAATATTGTATTATTTGTATTTCCCTAGTTGCTAAAGATGTTAATTTTTTTTTCATATATTTGTTGGCCATTTGTATTTCTTCTTTCAGAAATTGTCTAATTAACTCATTTTCCCATTTATTAATTTTTTTGTTGGTGTTAAGTTTCTGAGTTCTTTATATATTCTGTATATTAATCCTTTGTCAGAAGAATAGTTAGCAAAGAATTTTCTCCCATTCTGTAAGTTCTCTCTTTATATCCTTTTCTGTCAGAAGCTCTTTAACTCAATGCCATCCCATTTATTAACTCTTGGCATTATTTCCTGAGTTTTAGAGGTCCTATTGAGAAAGTTGTTGCCTTTATCTATATGTAGGAGTGTTAACTCTATGTTATCTTCTAGAAGTTGCATAGTTTCTGGTCTAATTCCTAGGTCTTTGATACATTTTGGGTTGACTTTTGTACAGGGTGTGAGATAGGTATCTAGTCTCATTCTTCCACATATGGACAAATAGTTTCCCCAGTACTGCTTGTTAAAAAGACTACCTTTCCTCCAATGTATGCTTTTCGCATCTTTGTCAAGGATAAGATGACTGGATCTGTGTGTGTATTCTATTCTGTATTATTGCTCTATGTATCAATTTTTATGCCAGTACCAAGTAATTTTTGTTACTGTAGGTCTTTAGTATAAGTTGAAGTGAGGTATTATGATACCTCCAGCAATACTTTTTTGGCTTAGAATTGCTTTGACTATTTTGAGTCTTTTATTCTTTCAAATGAATTTTAGGACTTTTTAAAAACTACTTCTAAGAATGTCATTGGTATTTTGTTGGAGATCGCATTTAATCTGTGTGTTGCTTTTAGTAGTTTGCCATTTTAACAATGTTAAATTTGCCTATTTATGAATAAGTGAGGTCTTTCTATCTTGTTTCTTCTTCATTTTTTTTCTTCAGTGTTCTATAGTTTTCATAGCAGAGGTCTTTCCCTGCTCTGGGTAGGTTTATTTCTATGTTTTTGTTTTTTTTACTCTTTTTATGTTTTTTTTTTTTTAATTTTGGTTCATTGTACACAAACGGAGTACAACTATTGTTTTTCTGGTTGTACACAAAGTAAAATCATACAATTTGTGTACTCATACATATACATAGGGTAATGATGTTTGTTTCATTCTCTTTCCTTCCCCACCTCCTCCCCATCCCTCATTATCCTCTATACAATCCATTCTTTCTCCATTCTTCTTTTACCTCCCTTCTCCCCCGTTATGTGCCATCAACCACTTATCAGATAAATCATTCAGCCATTGGTTTTTTGGGATTGGCTTATTTCACTTAAATAATATTCTCCAACTCCATCCATTTACCTGCAAATGTCATAATTTTACTATTCTTTATGGCTGAATAATATTCCATTGTGTATATATACCACAGTTTCTTTATCCATTCATCCATTGAATGGCATCTAGGTTGGTTCCAATCTAGCTGTAGTGAATTGGGCTGCTATAAACATTGATGTGGCTGCATCACTGTAGTAGGCCAAAGCCACATACATACAGTTATCTCATACTTGACAAAGGAGTCAAAAACATACAATGGAGAAAAGATAGCCTCTTCAACAAATGGTGCTGGGAAAACTGGAAATCCATATGCAGCAAAATGAAACTAAACCTTTATCTCTCACCCTGCACAAAACTCAACTCAAAATAGATCAAGGACCTAGGAATTAGACCAGAGACCCTGTACCTAATAGAAGAAAAAGTAGGTCCAAATCTTCATTATATTGGCTTAGGACCAGACTTCCTTAACATGACCCCCAAAGCACAAGAAATAAAAGCAGGAATCAATAATTGGTATAGATTCAAACTAATAAGATTTTCTCAGCAAAGGAAACAATCAACAATGTGAAGAGAGAGCCTACAGAGTGGGAGAAAATCTTTGCCACACACACTTCAGATAGAGCACTAATCTCCAGAATTTATAAAGAACTCAAAAAACTTTACACCAAGAATACAAATAACCCAATCAATAAATGGGCTAAGGAAATGAGCAGACACTTCACAAAAGAGGATCTACAAGCAATCAACAGATATACAAAAAAATGTTCAACATCTTTAGTAATAAGAGAAATGCAAATCAAAACTACCCTGAGATATAATCCTATGTATTTTTTTGAGGCTATTGTGAATGGAATTGTTTTCTTGATTTCTTTTTCAGCAGATTCATTATTTATGTATAGAAACGCTATTGATTTTGTATCTTGCTACTTTGTTGAATTTGTTAATTAACTCTAGCAGTCTTTTGGTGGAAATTTGTGGATCTTCTAAATATAGGATCATATCATCTGCAGTGGTAATTTGACTTCTTTGCTTCCTGATTGTTTTCCCTTTTATTTCCTTCTCTTGCCTAATTTCTCCGGCTAGAATTTTTAGTACCATGTTGAGTACAATTAGTGAGAGTGGAAATCCTAGTCTTGTTTCATATTTTAAAGGAAATGCTTTCAACTTTTCTATGATGTTGGTGTTTTCACATATAGCCTTTATGATGATGAGGTAGGATCATTGTAGCTCTAGTTTCTTCGGTTTTTATCATGAAAGGGTGCTGAATTTTGTCAAAAAGCTTCTCTGCAGTTGTTGAGAAGGCTAAGTAATTTTGTCCTTAATTCTACTTATGTGAATCACATTTACTGACTTGCATATGTTAAACTAGTCTTGCATCCTGAGGGTAAAACCAATTGGGTCATGATGTAAATCTTCTTAATATGTTGTTGAATATTATTTTATTAAGTATTTTTGCATCTAAATTCATCAGAGATATTGATCTGTAGTTTTCTTTTCCTGATGTGTCCTTACCTGGTTTGGGTATGAGTGTGATACTGGCCTAACAGCATGAATTTGGAAGTGATCCATACACTTTTTATTTCATGGAATAATTTGAGTAGCATTGGCATTAGTTCTTCAAAGATCTGATAGAATTCAGCTGAAAATCAATCTGGTCTAATGCTTTTCTTTGTTGGAAGGCTTTTTTATTACTGCTTATATCTCATTACTAGTTATTGGTCTGTTTATGTTTTCTATGTCCTCTTGATTCAACTTTGGCAGGTTGTGTCTATAAAAGTCTATATCTTCTAGATTTTCCAACTTATCGGAGTATAAGTTTTCAAAATAGTCCCTAATGGATCCTCTGGGTTTATGATATCTGTGGTGATTTCTCCTTTTTTGTTTCTAATATTATTACGTTGGGTATTCTCTTTTTTTCTTTTTCTAATATTATTACGTTGGGTATTCTCTTTTTTTCTTTTTAGTTTGGATAAGGGCTTATCTTTTCAAAGAACCAACTCTTTGTTTCACTGATCTTTGTATTATTTTTTAATTCTCAATTTTATTGCTTTTGGCTCTGATCTTAATTATTTTCTCCCTTCTACTAGTTTTGAAATGGTTTGTTCTTCTTTTTCAAGGGCTTTGAGATGCATCATTAAGTTGTTTATTTAGGATCTTTCTGATATGTAGGCACTTATTGCTGCAAACTTAGAACGGCCTTCATACTGTCCCACATGTTCTGGCATGTTGTCTTATTATTCTTTTGATTTTAAGAATTTTTAAATTTCTCTCCTGATTTCTTCTATCATCCATTTGTCATTCTAAAGTGTACTGTTCAATTTCTATGTGTTTACATATTGTCTGTAGGGTTTTTTTAATTGATTTTTTAATTTCATTCCCTTATGACCTGATAAGATGTAAGGAATTACACTTTTTTTTCATTTGCTATGAGTTGCTTTGTTACTTAAATATGGTCTATTTTGGAGAAGGTTCTATGAGCCCCTGAGAAGAAAGTGTATTTAGCTGTTTCTGGATGAAATATTTATTGATGACTGCTAAGTTAATTTGATATAGCATTTTTCAAGTCTGAATAGTCTTTACTGAGTTTATGTATGTTATAGCCTATCTATTGGTGAGAGAGGCATGTTGAAATCACCAATATTATTGTACTGGGGTCAATCTGAGGTTTTAATTCAAGTAATGTCTCTTATGTAATTGGGTGCACCAATATTTGAGGCGTAAATGTTTACTACTGTTATAGCTTCTTGTTGGATTGTCCCATTTTTTATGAAGTGAACTTCTTTGTCTCTTCTGATTAATTTTGGTTTGAAATGTGCTTTGTTGAATATGAGAGTAACTACTCCTGATTGTTTTGTTGTTTTGGGCTTCATTTGCATGGTATGTCAATTTCCATCCTTTTACTTTCAGTCTGTGGCTATCTTTGACTGTAGGATGAGTCTCTTATAAACAACATGTACTTGAGTCTTTTTTTTTTTTTTTTTAGTCTATTCTGCCATCCTATAGTTTTTAACTGGAGAGCTGAGGCTATTTACATTCAATGTTATTTTGAAGAGATGTTTACTAATTACTGCCATTTTGATTTATGTCTAATGTTTAATTCGGTCCTATTTCTCATTTGCTTAGATAGTCTTTAAATGAGATTTGTTCATTTGTGAACTTTGGAGTTTGTTTTTTATATCTTCTGTTTGGAGTGTTTCTTTGAGTAAGTTCAGTAGTGTGCTGACTTAGTAGTCATATCTCAAAGTTTTTAAAATTTCTTATTGATTTTGAAGAATAGCTTTTCTGAATATAACAGACTTAGTTGGCAGTCATTTTCTTTCAGGACTTAGAACACATCATTCCAAATCATCCTGGCTTATAGAATCTGTGCTAAGAAATCATAAGTGATTCTGATAGGCTTGTCTCTAAATTTGATCTGATGTTTTTCTCTTGACTTTTTTATTTAATTTTTTTAGTTGTAGTTGTTTTATTCATTTATCTTTATGTGGTGCTGAGGATCAAACCCAGTGCCTCACACATGCTAGGCAAGGGCTCTACCACTGAGCTACAACTACAGCCTCTCTCTTGAGGTTTTTTTTTGTTTTGTTTTGTTTTTTGTTTTTTGTTTTTTTGTGGTGCTGGGGATTGAATCCAGGACCTTGTGCTTGCAAGGCAAGCATTCTACCAACTGAGCTATATCCCCAGCCCTCTCTTGAGGTTTTAAAAAGTCTATCTTTGTTCTGTATGTTAGGCATTTTAATTATAATGTGCCCTGGAGTGGTTGTTTTTTTTTGTTTTTTTTTTGTTTTTTTCTGATCTTGTATATTTGGATTCTGAATGCCTCCTGTATCTGGATGTCCATCTCATTCCCAAAGTTTGGAATTTTTTTCTGTTATTATTTCCCTGAAGAGATTATCCATTCCATTAACCTCCATCTCACAACCCTCTTTAATCACAACAATTCTTAAAGTAAGTCTCGAAATGTCTCAGAGTTCTTGTGTATTGTGATCATGATTTATTTTCTTTTCTTTAATATTGTTAATTTTCTATTCTTTAATATTCAAGGCTGACCACTTTATCTTCCAACTCCGAGTCTGTCTTTAGCATGGTCTACCCCATTAAAGAGACTTTCATTAAAGAGAAAGAATATTTTATTTGATTGTTGTGTCTTTCATTTCTAAAATTCTGTTTTGTTCTTTTTAAATATCTTTTTCTCCTTATTGAAGTTCTCATTCATGTTCTATATTCACTTCCTTAATTTATTTAGTTGTTTTTAATATATTCTCTTGGAATTCACTGACTATTTATATAATCATTCTTTTAAATTCTATATCTGACATTTCATCCATTTCAATATTTTTGGAATCAGTTGCTGGTGAAATATGGATTTTAGGAGGCATTGTGTTAACTTGGTTATTTCTTATATTCCTGTGTTGGGTTTTATACTTTTATTGGGATGAACTTTTCTTCTATTCTTATGTGTGGGCTGTTTTAGGGCATGACATCCTCTTGACAAAGCATCTTTGAGTGATCTAGATTAAGATCCTCTTGGAGGTGTAGTATCCATAGTCTTTGTTTTAATTCTCTCTGTTTTTGTTATAGGAGTGAATCTCTGTGAATGAGACTTGAGGGCCCACACCTAGCCATTCCTACTTGGAATTCCTACCTGGTCATTAGTTTGAGTTTTTGTCTCTTCTATTCTTTATATTAAAGTATAGCTAAAGTTTTAGTGTCATTAACTTGTGTGTGAAGCAAGATGTACTGTTTTTGGCTGAATTTAATTCAGTAGCAGTCTCCACCTGTGAACTTGCAGTGTACCTGTTTGTCCAGCACCTCACAGAAAATGGGGAAACAAACAATTGCAACAAGTGAAACAAACAATATACAGCATTAAAATTAATACCTGCTGCCTACTATCACATCTTCAACACTAATTACCACAAAAACAGGAATGGTAGCATCAGCAATTGCCAACAGAAAACCAATAAATAGCTGTGAAGTACATCTGGCATTAAAGTAAACAGCAGATGTCAACTGTGTCACCCGCAGCACTAATAACGGCAACACCAAGAATGGTGGGGGGCAGGAGTTATATAAGCCAAATAGTTATAAAAGATGGTAAAAATACAGTTCATTAAGAGAACAGAAAATGGAAGGTAGACGAAAGCTTAGAATGTTCAAAATATGAACAGAGGAAGCAGAAAAGATGTAGCCAGTAATGGTTATAAAGAAGGAGGATTAAAAATAGGAAAAGCAAAGTTAAGGAAGAGAGAGAGAGAACCAGAGAATTTGGTTATTAGGAGGAGAAGAAAGCAGAGAGAGAAACAAACAAAAATAAAACAAAACAAAAATAAACAAACCAAACCCCTATCCCTCAAAAGATAAGGCAAGGTAAAATAATGTTAAAAATTCTAAAAATGAGGGAGAATATGTATGTGTATTTATGTTAATGAACCAATCAGCACAGTAAGAAACTATCCCCCCACCCCCTGCAAAAAAAAAAAAAAAGAGAGAAAAAAATTGATTCTTAATGAAAAATGAAAGAACTGTTTCCACTGAGGTGGTCAGAACAGTTGACAAGGATGGATGGTCACTACCTCTACCCAATTGTCCTCCCTTCTGTTCCATCTTTGACCATACACTGAGAGAGAGAGAGTAAAGACTGGGGATTGTTAACTCCTTCCTCTTTTGTTTTGCTCACCAAGCTGCCAGTTGGTGGTCCAAAACTGAAGTTGGTTGAAACAGCTCTTAGCTTCCCTTCTTACCAGAATAGGGTAAGACGGAATGGGAAGTACAGTCAAATGGAGTTTCATCTGCACAGCCCAGATCAATCCTCTACCAGAGTGGGGCTGTTGCAGAGTTCTATGAGAGTTAAAGTGACTGAGGCTTTTGTCTAATCAGGCCTTAGGAACTTTGTTGGGTGGTTTCTGCCCTGGAGAGGTTAAATCAACACATTCTTCTGGCCAGATGGCATCTGGCCAGATGCCAATCTCTGCTGGGAGTCTGGATCTCAGGAGCCTCCCAAGAATTCTATATGTAGGAAAGGGGAACCAGTCCACCACACACTCTGCTGCCTGAAGATAAAGCCTTTCCAGGCTTAGTCCCTGAGTATATGCACTCCTGCCTGGATGTCAGATTCCTTACCCTCTGCATGGTTGTATGAGCTGCTAGACTCAAAGGGAAAGCAGCTGGACTCCCCTTCATTTTCCTGACTTGAATTTCCCTGGGTAAAATCTCTGTGCCTATTCCATTCATGTTCTGTGAGGCCACATGTTAGGTGCTTTCCATGACAGTATGACAATGTTTGCTATGATCTCCTGGGCTCCCATAGCAGCAAGAGGCAGCCTGAACTCTTCAAGGCGGCTACTGCCTCAAATCTCCACTTGACAGTTGAAAAATACAGAGCACTTTTCAATCACCAGTTTGCTATGCAGCCTCTGGATTAGCTAAATTCAGGCTGCTTTTCTGATCTACAAGTTTTTCCATGCCAAATATGTCCATTGTGTTTCTCTGGGTTATCCTTCCCCTCTGTGGTGAACCAGCACCACAGCTGCTGCCACATCTGACTTGGCTCCAATGTACTCTTTCTTGTTCTTCATTCAATGCACCCAAATTTCTGGGTCTCCAAGACACCTTTTTCAATACTAAATTTTAGTTAAATCCCTCTTTGATGCTGAGAAAGAGTACGCTTGCTGCTTGAATCCTGAGCCATGAAGTAACTTGAAATGCTGTCTTCCTTTAATACACCATCTTTATGGCTTAGGCTAGTAATGACTCTTCTTAGAGCCATCAGAGAAGCCACGGCCCAATTAACACCTTAATTTTGGACTGCTAGACTCAAAATTCTGAATAAATACATATCTGTTGTTTTAAGTGATTAGGTTTTCAGTAATTTGTTATAGTAGCCCTAGGAAACTAATATAGTAGAATTCTTCCTTCTATCAACTTTCCCATCACTGTTCACAGTAATATAATCCTATCTTTCCTCCTCTTATGGGTAGCCAATATATGGATGACTGTCCCCTGGGAAATGAAAGAGTCCTTGCTTATCATCCCTGGAACCATTTTGAATGGGATAGTATTTGAGGAGTGAATAAATGGAGTTTCCTCAACTGTTTCCAAAGGTATGTAGATGCTAAAGTCGTGGCCACTGTGTACAGTTGGATATGTTATGCACTGCAGAACTCCAGGGGTAGCATTCATATTAACGTCAATATTCAGAAGAGTCAATGCACAATGTATAGCTGTTGTGATTCAGAAAACAGAATTTCACCCAAAGGCATTTTTTAATTAAAGGCAGTCATTTGTTTTGTATTTGTCTCCATTGTTGGATTTTTAAAATTATAATACTAACTTCAAGGAAGCTATGACTTTCTTAAAAAGATGTATTTACACAATATATTGTTAACTTTGCTGCCCTAATAATCTCGGAAACAGGAAGTTCTTATTTTCCTTCTCATTTGCGACCCATATCAATCAGTTCTAAAGCATGGTCCATTACCTGCCCCCCCTCCTCATCTTCCTCCTCCACTTCCCCCTCCTCCTTCTTTTTTCTTTTAGTGGATGAAAAATCTATTTTGGCTCACAGTTTCAGATGTTCAGTCTATGGCCAGCTGATTCCATAGCTCCAGGTCCAAAGTGAGGTAGAACATCATGGCAGAAGGGCGTGGTGGAGGAAAGTTGCTGGTTCATGACAGCCAGGAAACAGAGAGAGAGAGAGAGAGAGAGAGAGAGAGAGAGAGATTCCAAAGTCAAAACCCCAGTGAGTTACTTTCTCTAGCCATAATTTACCTGCCTACAATTACCACCCAGTTAGTCCATTATCAGTGGATCAATTCACCAATTAGGTTTACAACTCTCTAAATGTAATCATCTCAACTCTGAACATTCTTTACTGTCTCACACATGAGCTTTTGGAGGACACCTTATTTCTATACCATAACAGTCTTCCCCTGGACTCCAAAAGCTCATGCCCATCTCAATGTAAAATGCATGTAGTCAATTTCCAAAAGTTCCCATAGTCCTAACAGTTCTAGCATTGCCCAAAAAGCAAGTCTGAAATCTCATCTGAGACTCAAGGCAAACTCTTGAATGTTTTCCCCTATAAAGATCAAAAGTAAGGTTACACATATCCAATATATAAGAATGCAGAGTAAACATATCCATTCCAAAAGAGGCAGAGAAAGACAGGATGGAACCAAAGTAAGACCAAAATTCTGCTGGGCAAATAAGTTCTGTAGCTTCACATCCAGCATCTGGGGCACATGGCATTGTGATGTCCTTCCAAAAGGTTCATGTAACTCTGTCCATATGTTCTTACTAGTCTCAGCCCATATTGCTTCCCTCTTGGCATGTTCCTACTCAGTTTATGCACCTTTTCTAGCAGATGTCCCACGGTACTGGCATATTTTAATCTTAATCTTAGGTCTGTACTATAGCTTTGGCCTCCTTCTCACTTCTTCATGCATCACCCTCTCAGGGCCTGCCTGCAGGGATTCTGACCTTGCACATTTTGCCTGGCCCCTGTCCCGAAGCCTTCCTTTGAAATCTCAGTGGAAGCCTACATGATCTCCTAACTCCAGCATCCTGCAATCCTGCAGAATGAGCACTGCATCATCCCAAGCAGTAGTCAGTCCTCCTGCAGCAACCTCTGAGTTCCTGCTCAGCTGAGCACAGAAAAATAAATTCATGGGATCCCCTGTGCAAGCAGGGTGCCCCCATGGTCTCTTTTCAAAGGAACATTTACCTTGATATTCTTGAGCTTGAGATGGGTGTGGTCTTGCCAATTCCTAAAATGCCCTCAAGCCATCTTTCCTACTGTTTCTGGCTAAGTATTTAGCATCTCTTTAGCATCTCTCTGTGCTAACAACCACAACTTCCTTACCCCCAGTTTTACTTGCAGTTTTCTGGCCCAAATGCAAGTTTTTCAAACATTTCTACTCTGCTTTCTGCTCCTGATTATCACAGTAAACTTGGCTAAAAGTTGTTAGCAATATCCATGTTATTCACTAGTCAGTCGCTTTGCTGTCTTGAAATTTTCTCTGCCAGATTAATTAGACCATCACCTGTAAATTCAGTCTCACACAAAGCCTCAGGACATTAGCAAAATGTGGACAACTTATTTGACAGAAGGTAGCATGAAAGGTCTCTGAAACCTTATGAACCAGTCTTTACTGTCCACAGCCCTAGTGACATTCTGGTCTTCTGACCTACCCCAGAATCATCCATTAGCCTCTGCTTACAACATTCTAAAGCTTTTCCATCTTACTTCTCTAAACCTTGAACTCCTTCACAAACTACTCCCAAGGCTTCTGAACTACATGATCAGGTTAGTCACAGCAATGGCCCCACTTTTCAGTACCAATTTCTGTTTTAGTTAGTTTTTATATCACTGAGACCAGAAGACCTGTCAAGAACAACTTAGAGGAAGAAAAGTTTATTTTGGCTCATGGTTTCAGAGGTTCAGTAAATGGTTGGCTAACTGACAACTCCAGGCTCAGTTCATGGCAGAACATCATTTCTTGTGGTGGAGGAAAGCTGCTTATTTCACACAGCCAGGAAGCAGAGCCTGTTTCTTCTTTATAATATTTTCTAAAGACTATTTGCCTTGTTTATTAGAACCACTTTAGTCCTGGCATTCAGGACCTCTGACTGTAGTGATTTTAACCAGATTCCTATACCATTTGGTTTCCCATCTCTTGACTTCTACGTGTGACAGAGTTGCAGATTAATTTTTGCAAAGCAAACTTATTATGTCAATTCCCTCATGAGGAACTTATTCACTGACTTCCTTTTACTTGTAAAATTCAATGCAAGTTTCTCAATCTTTCATTCAAACTGGTTTACTTATTCTATCCAATCTCTTTTCTCACTACTTCCTATCACTATTCTTTTGAAGTTGGTGAATTTTCTTTACAACATTAAGTTGCAGTAGCAAAATTTTGATTCCCCCTATTGCTTATCATTTCCATCTTTTGGCCTGTCATGACTTCAAAGGAATCTCTAGAAAGATACATGAGTCATATAGAGAAAGAAGATCTAGTTCAAATTATTTATTCACTTATACCTCTAGAGATAATTCTTTATAAAGGCATTTGAAAAGAAAAAGCAAATGTAACTTAATTGTTCTTAGAACTGTTAATGTGATATACCTAGTAATGAAGCAAAAAGTTGACATTTATTAGTAATTATCAATTATTATGTTTGATTATAAAACAGCTAGCAAACTGGTTAATTAAAAATTAATTTCAAAAAACTGTCCATCTATATTGAAATGCATATTTTTCAACTTTAAGTACCTATTTTTAAAAACAATAAAAGCATTTTAATTTAGCATGCAATCATATTTTTAAAAACTTTAGAAAAACAATGGCATTATTATTATTTCCCACTATTCTAACATGTGAAATTGTCAGTTTTTTCCTTTTATATCTCAGATAAAATAGATCTCCACTTAAAAATCAATAGTAAAAAAGTATTTAAGCCATCATCCTATAATGATACATGCATATATCCATGTTTATCATAGCTAAATTCACAATAGCCAAGTTACAAAATCAGCCTAGGTACCCATCATCAAATTAATGGATAAAGATTACATGGGATACATATACAATGGAGTTTAATTCAGCCATAATGAAGAACAAAATTATTTCATAGGCAGAAAATTGGATGGATTTGGAGACCATAACTTTGAGCAAAATAAATCAAAATCAGAGAGAAAAGTTTTATTATATGTTCACTCTAACATGTGAAGCTAGAAGGAAAAAAAAAAACAGTTAAAAAAGGGACTCTATGAAAGTAGAAGGGAGACCATTAGGGTAAAGAGGAATAAGGTTCTAGGGGTGGGGGAAGGTAGAAGGGAGTGAAACTGATCAAATTATGTTTTTATGCATATGCCAAAATAAAACCTAACATTCTGTATAAATAATACATGCCAGTAAAATAAGTGAAATGACTTTAAAACAGAAACACGTTAAAAAAAACAAAAGTAGTAGCCCTTCTAATGCTAGGTTGAATATTTCATACTTTACATATTAATAAATTTGTCATATGTGAAATGTTATTTATAGCAGATGTCATTCATTACTTAATATATAAAACTCCAAATTTGCAAAGTTGATAAAATAGGGAATAACAGGTTGTAGGAGGGTAAGAAATTTTCCTGAACAATACACCATTTGTTAATCACCTTTCCATTCATGCCTATTAGCATATTTTAAAAGTATAGGAGATAGGAGGAGAATTCTATGTAGAACCTGAAATACTCAGGCAAAACAGAGATTTCTAGTGTTTTGCAATGAAAAAAATAATGAAAGGGTAGATCACGAAATAGGGAAGGCATTGCTAAGATCTGTTTGAATGTTCAAAAACTGAAGGCAAAATTGCTGATCGCTAGGTGTAATGGCAATCTGGAAAGCTTTTATCTGACAACACCCAGCAAACCACAATAATGATCACCATAGCAATCATTGCCTTCTGAAACTTATTGACTCAACCAATTGCAAAATTTGTTTTTCCATGGCATTATCTTGCCTATTCTATAATTAAGATATGAAATAGGATTTCACCACATTAACTTTTCAGAGAGTTTCATAGAATTCTATTAGTCCTTAAATAATAGGGTACCCAAGTACTAATTTTGATACTTTCTTAATACAACAATTAGAAAAAAACCATAACTGTGTTTTGGCAGCAACAATCCACATTTATTAATTGGAGCTGCAATTCTACTACTGACATTGGCAGAGTAGGGGAAAAAAGCATATGTTATTTAGTCTGGTTCTGAGTATCTGGTTTTTCTTCTTTAGTGTTTATTCACTTTGAGCTGAAGAAAGTATAAAGGCCAAATGGAAATCTGACAGTTATTCTGCCAGAAGATGCCAACAAATCAGGAAGTTGTTTTTTTTTTCAACCTAGAAAATTGCTCAGAAATAGATGTTAGAAATAAAGGCAAAAAAATGAAGGTTAGAAAAACATGAAATGTGGTTAGACATCAAAAAATTGACAGGTACACCTATGTACATTGTTTTTATTGCTTGTGAAAATGTCGGGAATGCCATCATTTATTATTGGCTACATGTTAACAACCCAGAGTGACCTACTACAGTAGCAGAGATGAAAAATACTAACTCAGACTTGTCAGATGGGAGTATTGGTCAGGAAAGTGGTGTTTAAGAATGGTGAGAAGAAGTCAATCAGTGGGTAACTTAGGATAGGAAATTCTTCCTTGAAAGCTATATATGGTCCCAGGTCAATCTGAAACAGTATTCTAATATTCTCTCACCCAGGTGGCATAAAAAATGGGCCCATTGAAAGCCAGTAACAAAAATATTACCAGCTTCATCTACTATTTTGCAAGTATGTTTTTTGTATAGCATCAGTGAGTCTTCTGACTTAAGCATGCAGCTTCTTAGACAGATCTAAACAATATAAAATCCACAATAAATATATAATTTCACAGTAAAAACATGAAGGCTACCACAAGTTTTTATCTTTAACTCTAAGTAGGATGCAATACAATCATTGAACTTCTTAGTGAAATCTGTATCTATTAAGCATTACAATAGCACTGCCTACATGAGTAGTGTTGCTTACTCATACTAGTCAGTTTTATGAGCTTTTCCCTTACCTTTTTTATGGACGATCAGGTTGGAGGTCTAGTAGGTAGGCAGATGGACCACAGGTTGATCATATGAGATGTTCACCTGGAATTCTAAGAAGAATACGAGTCTGTGTGAATGCAAACAGAGTTTTAGAGAATTAAGAAGAAATGTGGAGAAAACCAAATGTCTTCCCAAGAAGTAATCCTATTCTGGGAATAGGAAACAGGCCCAGAGGATAGGAGTGCAGAATGATTGGCTTAGGGGCTGCTTATGCTATGGCACTGGGTATTCAAGAAGATTCTCATCTTAACTTAAATTATTAATATAATGAAAAGTAGACACATGATAACAAAATCAAACAATAATATAAACGTATAAAATGAACTGTAAGATCTTCTACCCCCTTTGCTTCTAATTCCTCTCTCCAGAGAAAACTATTCTTAATAGTTTCTTATACATCTTTTCAAGAATTTTCTATCCATAAAGAAACAGAATTTTTACTTTAAAATTATCTTTATATTTATTTAAAATTATACTAAAATATGAGATATTTTCTAATACCTCAAAAGAGCAGAATTCTCAAATGTAAATCTACAAAATAAGCAAAGTTCTAAAAACCAAGCATCTAAACAAAAGAAACCATTCATTAGTAAGCATTTTTTATTATATTCAATGAAAATTATAGGGAACAAACATTTACTTGGAACCAGATACAAAGAAAATGAATATCCTTAAGGCAAATACACGTGTGCCTTTCAAATTCTTTTTTAAATGATAGAATTATATGACAAGGTGAGGGGTTTTTTGTACTCAGATTTGTTTTTAGATTGACAACATTTTTGCCGATACTGCCATATCAGTGTACCTTAATTTTTTTATTACTATGCAATTACTATTTTTTGGATTTGCTGTAATTTTTCAACTAGCTCAATATTATTGAAAAACACAATTGGTGTTTTTCCTATTTCAAACAACACTGCAATAGTAATTTTGATATATTTTTGCACATATGTGTGTAGACCTATATGTTAGGTTCTTTTTTATTTTAAATTATTATTTTATTTATATGCGGTGCTGAGAATCGAACCCAGTGCCTCACACATGCTGGGCAAGCACTCTACTACTGAGCTACAACTCCACCCGTGTTACATTCCTTTTAACTACAATTAGTGCATTGATTTTTAAATTTTCATTGATATTGACAAATTTTCCTCCAAATACATAATGTACCATTTTATATTCATTAAAAGCAGAGGAATATGCCTATCTCCGTAGAGATTCACCATCACCGTATATTTCAATTTTCTAATCTTTGCTAATGTCCCAAGTGAAAAAAGAGGTACATCAATTTTTAAAAATCTTTTGAATTAATTACTATTGAAGTTAATTATTTTTTCATAAGATTAACTATTTTTATTCCTTTTCTTTATTCTGTTAGCATCAGTCGTCTCTCAAAACCCTCCTATGGGTTTTAATTTTATCTAAAATAATACTCCAAGTTCTTACCATGGTATATAAGCCCCTAAAAGATCTAGCTCCTGGTTTCCTCTCTGACATTATTTATAATCCCTTTCTTTCTTTCTCTGCTGCAAAATACTGGTGAGAAACTCTTCCTCAAACATGCCAGATATACTCATTTTTCAGGGTCTTTGTTCTTGCTGTTTCCTCTGCCTAGAATCTGTGTCCTTTAAAGCAACATGTATTACTCATACATTTGCCTTTGCAGAGAGCTCTTTCCTTACCACCCTACGGAAGGTAGTACATGCCTCCCTCTATTCTATCTCTCCTTATCCAACTTTATTTTTCTTTTTAACACTTCATAACATTCCATCTGAAGTGTAAAAATAAATATATACCTCAGTAATTGTCAACAGAGGGGCAGATGTTTGGTAAGGTCTAGAAACATTTTTGATTGTCACCTTTGGGGAGGGGAAATTGCTTCTACTGGTATCTAGTGGGTAGAGGTTAGATGTTCTGTTCAATGTCCTACAATGTTCAGGACAGCCCCCCACACAAATAATTATGTGGTTCAAAATGTCAATACTGTAGAGGTGGAAAACTATGGTACATATTTTGATTGGTTCATTGTCTGTCTACTGGTACTAGCAGAGGCGATATTTAAAATATTTAACAACTGGAAGGGGCATGGCACTGAGCAATAAGATTGAGCACCAATACTAAAAAAGGCTTTCTTTCATCATTCAATCTTGTACCTCAGCAATTTTTTTCCACTTAGCCAAGTCCCTAGTATTCACCTGCACACTTTAATATTTTTTAAAAAGCTATTATAAGTCTATACATTTTCTGCTTTAATTTGTAATACTTTCTCACATTTTGAATGATGCAATTTAAAAAATAAATTTATCAACTAAATTTTTCTGCTTAATTTTTACATTCCCATGGAATCATTAGAACTGTGTGGCTTACACTCAGAGACATAATCTATGTAGCTTATACACAGAGGCTTGGGAGAAGAGGGGAGCTGCCAAAACACCAAGAGTGAGTAGAGCTGGAAACACAATTTACGTTATTGGCTTGGCATGTATCTATCAGCAACCTCCTTCTCATATTTGCAGAAATGTCAATATCTGACTTTTGTGGTCTCCCCACATGTATTGTCCACAATGGTCAGTTCAGCTTCCAAAAAGAAAGGAGGAGAGAGAATTAGAATGTCTGTAGAGGCCTTTGACATCAGAGATGTTCTGTCATTGCCCTTGATGTCTCTACTGAACAACCATTCTATCTAAGGAAGAACTATTTAGAACTGCTGCAAATATCCTTTGTTGAGCAGATGTTTGTAGCACTGGAGAGTTATACCACAGTTAGGCTTCAAGTTTATGCTTATACACACACCCAGCCATTGGCTCCCCAGTTGACCAGAGGCTTAGTGGGTAAAAACTGAAGTGGCATCCTATGTCTCACATGCACTTTGACCAAAGCTGTTTCTGGAGGCTAGGTTCTTGAATTGGCTACATCTTAAGTCTATATCCCTAAGGGAGAGTTCTACTTCAAAACCCTTGGTGCCAGTTTCCAATTTAAAATCTTGGGCAAAGCCATTTTAAATGGTTAGAACTTTTTTTCAAACAATTTTAAACCTCAAGAAGTTGTTTAAGTCCTGATTCATTTTCTCCCCAAGAGGCTCCTTCATTAGTCTGCAAATTTCCCCTCACATTACTCCAGAGACAAGTTCTGTGTACAAAGACTTAAGGAAAAACATCAGGTTGAGACTTTCCCCCAAGAGAACAGGGGCCTGAACATCTTACACAACTAAGAGCAAAACAGAGATCTTCAAGAGAACCAAGGTGGGGTACCTAAACCAGCAAGTACTGCCAGTTTAACACTCAGTTTTCTAAACTTAAGCTTCACCTTAATTCTATTACACATGCATCTCACCAAAAACAAAAGCAGGGAAGAGAGGGTGTGAGAGTTATGGGAAAGAGAAATGTGAAAGTAGGAGGTAATTGTCTAAAACTTTAAAACTTCTCTTAATGGTTTCAGTGTGATTTTATGGTGTGTGGGTGGATTACCCAGGTGTTAAAGACTATAGACAGAAGGGACACTATAAAAATCTGAGTGTAGTATGCAAGTTGTTAAAACAGTCTACATGAGCTCTGTTATGATTAGAATACAAATGCCATCTCTCTTAAACATTAATAAAATTATATTCTATCCCCATACATTGCTTTAGGCATCTCATTTACCGATACACTTGGACATCAGATAGGCATAAATTCAAGTAAATAATTTATAGTGCATAAAAATCACAGAAATGCTTATTGATTCCTAAATTAGGATAATATATTTTAGCTAGTGCAGTCTTTTATCAATAAATCTTAATTGAATTTTCAGTTAGAGCCTGCAGGGAAAATGTACTCTAGGATTTTTTTTAAGGTTTCCCAAATGCTGTGAATATTCCCTGACTAAAAGTAACTGGATCACTTTGCAACGAAGATGAGTCAGTTCTCTTAATTTTCTCAAATGAAAATCATTCACATATTCTAGGCATAAGGTTCTCATCTACTCTGTAAAAGTAATTAGCTTTTCTTGTAAACTATATTCCAAGCAGTAGAATATTATTGAATCTTCTTCCTTTAAAAGCATTCTGAAATTTCAACCCTTTTTTCAGTGCAATCACTCATTAAACCTTTACCTCTGGGATAAACAAAAAAGATGACTTGATATATTAAAACAACGATCTCCTTTAGGGAATTTTGCCAACTTTTTAAAAAATGAATAATATATGTTGAATACATTAATGGCATAGGAAGTCATGGGAATAATTCCACAATTTAAAATATAATATTCAGTATTTTAGCACATTGACTTGAAGAAAGCAATGGTTGAGGCATTGCTTTGGAATTTTAGTTTTAAGTGGCTCTTCTTATGGGAAATGTTCAAAGTTAATGTGTACTACTTTCTTAAAATTGAGCTTCCATAAATATGGTATGTCTTCACCAGGTTCCCTTAGGAACTGATGTAGTTAGTGTATTTAGGGGATGATCCTATGTAGCAGGCAAATCCAGGAAGCCAAATTGAGATAGGGAAAGAAGAAAGCCAATAAAGAGAGCATTAATGAGCAAAGTGCAGCAGCAGGCTACTGGGATTTAATTGTATTGGGACTCCCAGAGAAATTGTGTATGCCATGTTCGGAGATAAATGAAGACAAACCAAAGGAGAGCAGGCAAAGGTTACATAACCTGTGTTTTGGTAGAGTCATCACTTGTATTTGGAAAAGGCAGGCAGAGGATTGGGAAAACTTTTTAGTGGGAAAAGGGGAAAGCTTCAGATATGTTCTGATTGGCTGTTGTTGGTATGTGGAGGCTGTAGGATATAACTGAGGCACCCTGTGTCATTGGTTAGCGGTGCATTATTTGGCTTTCTTTGGTTGGAAGCAGGGATAGAACTTAAGGAAGCTGTCAATTATTAATCAAGTTCTGGCCAGTTTGGACTAATTGCTTTAGGAATAATTGTTTGATAGGGCTAGTGGTCTGACTTCCTACAAGACCGATTTGTGGAGAGTAGCTAGCTTTCCTTAGGCAATGGGTTGGCTTCCTGGGCTATTTGCTGTATGTTATAGGTCAGAGTTCTATTTTTATATATGGTCTGGCCACTGTATATATGTTCAGTTTCTTATGTGGTATAGAATTATCTTGCTGGAGGCTAGGAAGCTTGGGAGCACTTATGTACTTATTTTTAGCAGTCATTGGTTGGTGGTGCTGTAAATGATTTAAGTAAAAAGAACTCTCAGTCTAAGAGAAAATCCTCATGCAAGGAAGAGACACATGTATTTGAGATGGGACACTGTCAAGGTGTTGGAACTGTCTTCTGCAGTTGGCTTCATTGTAACGTGATTATATCCAACCGTATTTTCAAGTAAGGAATATTCTGAATTCCCAAGTGGAAATGGATTTGGGGAAGACACTATTCAGTCCATTCTAAGAGGTAAGGATGAACTTGCCTAAAATTGATTCTCTGCAGGCTGGTTCCAAGAAAAAGGAGTGCTTTCTGCAGAACTCCATAAGAACTGGTCACAGCCAAATCTTAAGGCAGTCAATCCTGGTCAACCATAAGGCCTGCACTAGAGCTCCTGATCATAGCAGGGCAAAGGCTCATGGTATCTATAAATATAAAATCTGAACTCAGAGAATAGGACTGGAATTAACGATTTACCTTGCCATCTTGTTACAGCATTCTGTTCCCTGACCACCTGAGGGTACGTGCCAATGCTTCCTTGATAACCGATCTTAAAAACCTATAGGCAAGGAATTGAGGGTCCCACTCCTAGAGTGTGACCATGTTAGCACTCTTCTTACTTATAATGCAACAGATTACCGGCATGCTTATTACTGTTCCTGTCTCTACAAATTTTCTCCAGTGAACTTTACTTTAATAGGTCTTGAATGTATGCTGATTGGCCATTAGTTCTTTTTTTGGGGGAAGGAGATACTAGGGATTGAACCCAAGGGTACCTAACTACTGAGCAATATCCCCAACCCTTTTTCTTTTGAGACAGGGTCTCTCTAAGTTGCTTAGGGCCTCACTAAGTTGCTGAGGCTGGACCTGAACTTGTGATCTCTTGCCTCAACGTCCAAGCCACTGGAATTACAGGTGTGAACCACTGTGCCCAGCTCCATTAGTCCTTTTTTGCAAGACAACATAGTATTTTATTTAATTATAACACCAACTCTCTGAGGTATACATATACTCATTGCCTTTAATTTCAAGTGACTGAACCTCTCTTTAGTGAATTAAGCAGAAAAGAGGTTTAATTTTTTTTTAAAGCACATTGATTAGCTCACAGAAATATTTGGAATCCTGGACAACCAGACTTGAAATTAAGCTCCTAGGAACAACTCTGAAAACCATATGGCAGAGTTGCCCAAAGGGGAAATTGTCCTATAGAGCACCAGGACAGGCAGTGCCAACTCCCAGCTCCCTACCTTGGCCACTTCTGTGCTGGGAACTTGACCTTGAAACCATGGAGAAAATGCATTGCGGCTACTACCAAAAGAGACAACACTGCTGCCTGCCCACCACCATGCCAGAAAATGGATTCTGACTAGGGCCTCCTTCCTCTCATTGCTCATTTACTGGTCAAATTCTCATGCATATGAGTTTGACTGGAAAAGCCAAAGCCACTTTCATCTCTATGTCTGGCTGCAGGAGAGGCTGAAAACTTAAAAAAAAAAAGCAAAAAAAAGTAAACCTTGGTTTTCTCTGCATTCTCCTTTGTGGAAGCAAGACTCTCAAGGCTGGGAATTTTCCTACATAGTAACAATGTTTTGAAACATGCTGGGTAATCAACAGCATGACAAATTTCCACCATGGCCACTGTGGCAAACAACCTTATTTTGTTTATGAAGAAACTGCAAATCAGGAAATTTCAATAACATGAGACTTCTGTGTTCTGGCTATTCTGGCTGTTACTATACTGTCAGAAGTGGTAGAATCATTCCATAAATCCAAGTCTGTTTGATTTTATATCTTACACCCTATTCATTGCTTTTTTCTTCTTTGTCTAAGCCAAAAACATATAGAAAAGTACAAACTCTCATATATGGAGTTCTTAAAGAAGAATAGTGCTTGGGACTCCAGTTGTGACTCAGTGGTAGAGCACTTGCCTAGCATATGTGAGGCACTGGGTTTGATTCTCAGCACTGCATATAAAATAAATGAATAAAAATAAAGGTCTATCAACATCTAAAAACATTTTATAAAAGAAGAATAGTGCTGTTTGTGATCACTGAAGAGTGTAAGCGGCATGGTTCAAATGGGCATCTCTCCTGTTTTTTGCATGGTTTTTTGTTGTTGCTGTTTTGTTCTGCTCCTTATTACTTCTCTCTCCTTCTGGTAGTAACAACTCTTCCTCTGGATACCCACCCCTCTCCAAATGCATACGAACCTCATGGGACCATTGTCATAACTTTCTTATACCATCTCTCAGGAGTGGTCATGAAGATCTGGTTGACTAGTCCTTGACCTCATGCCTTTGGCTATAGTGGTTGGCTTGGGGATATGTATATTACCCATGCTAGATATTTAAGAGATTTGCCTGGAATTTTCTTCTATAATTAAAGGAAGAGACACCATCTGTGGTTGGCTGATAAAGGACCCCCAAAGATGTTGACATCAGAATCCCTAGAATGAAAAAACCCCATCATTTCAGGAAAAAAAAAAAAAAGAATCCCTAGAATGAATGAATGAATGATACATTATACCATAAGAGAGATTTGGTAGAAAGGATCAATTGAGGATCTTGAGATAAAGACTACCTTGGATTATCTGGCAATTTCATTTTAGGAGATCTTGATGTAATCATAAGACTTATTTGAAGGGAGATGCAGGAAAACAAAGAGTAGAAGGCAATGTGACCGTGGAAGCAGAGATTGGAGTCAGGTATCCACAAGCCACGGAATTCTAGTAGCTTCTAGAAACTGGAATAGACAAGGAACAAACTCTTCCCTGAAAACTCTAGAGGAAAGTAGCTTTGCCCACCTCTTCACCATTAGCCCTAAAAGACACATTTTGCATTTCTGACTTTTAAAACTTCAAAAGAATAAATTTGTGTTATTTTAAGCCACTAAAGTTGTGGCCATTTGTTAAAACAACAAGAAGAGAACCAATGACTCTTCTTTCCAGAGAGATAAGATAGAAGGAAGAGAGACACAGAGAGAACAATGAAGGTGAAGATGATGGTGATCAGGTAGTTTGAAACTCTTGATTCAGTAGTGCACCATCTCTGCACCTTGCAATTACTTGGAAATTCAGGATTTTGAGGCCCAGATAAATTACATTGTATTTTTACTACCTCTAACTGAAAGAGGCTTGATGACACAGGATAGCTGTCTCATTTTAAAATTTTCCAATTTGTAAAATGTAATGAAAATGAGAATACAAAGCAAATAAGTTTATTCTCTCTCATGCACACTAGTAAAATGGATTAGCTAAACAAAGAAGAATGTTTTTAGAACAGCCAATAATAGAACTGCTCCCATAAGCAAGTGAAAACACATGTCTTAGAATTCCAAATTAACAAAAGTATCCTTAAAAATGAAAATAAAATGAATCATAAACTTAATTGTGAAAGTTAAATAATAAAATTTCTGGACTGAGTAATAATAAGAAACTATCATAATGGTCTTAGGGTAAACAATTATTTCTTAAACAAAACATCATAACTATAACAGATAATATTGAAAAAGACTTAATTAAAATTAAGAATTTATGTTCATCAAAAGACACCATTAAGGAGAAAAAGGGAAATAAAAAATCAGAGGGATGAAATTGCTGGGGCACATAGTACACTCTCTGATAAATAGTGCCAAACAAATATCCAAATTCGTTGTACCAGCTAATATTAACATTGACAAAACTACTTTCACAAGATGTAGATCCCCCAAAAACTGTTATCCACGAGGCAGGCTAAGAATAGAAGACCCACTATAGCAAAGAGTTAGGTTGTGGAGAAACTGAAACTCTCATACATTGATAATGGAATGTTAATTTGTACAACCACTTTGGAAATTTATTTGGAACTATATATTAAAGGATTTACCATAATAAGTGCTACTTTCACCAAATGTATTTAAAAAGAATGTCCATAGAAGCTTTATTCATAATTTCAAACATCTGGAAATAACTGAAACTTATATCAACATGATAATGGAGAAACCAATGGGGGAGTAAATTAATACCAGGTAATACTGAGAAAACTACTGCTCTGTGCAACAAAGTGGACAAATCTCACAGACACAATGTTGTACAAAATAAAACTAGGCACAAAAAAGTCAATTTATATGAAGAACAAGAGGAGGCAAGTCTAATTTATGGTTATGGAGGTAAGAATAGTTTTAAGTTTGATGAGGAGAAGCAAGACAAATGGGAGTGCTAGCAATGTTTGCAGTGCTAGAAATATCCCATCACTTGATCTTATATTTGTGTTAGCTTTCTATTTCTATGACAAAAAACCTGAGATAAATGACTTAAAAGAAGAAAGGTTTATTTTAGCTAATGGTTTAAGAGGTTTCAGCCCAAGGTCAGATGGCTCTGTTGCTTTTGGGCCTTTGGCAAGGCAGTGCATCATGGCAAGGAGTGCATGGTGGCCAAAGCTGCTAACCTCATGGTGGTCAGGAAACAGAGAGAAAGGGGCTGGGGTCCCAATACCCCATTCCAGGGCATGCCTCCATGACCTAACTTCCTTCCATTAGACCCCACTTTCTACATGTTCCACCACCTCCCAATAGCGTCATCAGCGGGGGACTGACCTTTAACACGTAAGCCTTTCAGGGAGACGAGGTCCAAACCATGACAGTATTCATATGTAAAAGTGAATTTAGTATAGAAAAAGACTTTCAGAAAAGCAAAAATTAATCTTTTAGTAGACATGCACTAAAAGAAATAACAGTTATTTAGTGAGAAAGAAAATGATTTCAGATGAAAGCATGGAAATGCAGGAGCAACAGAAAATGTCAAATGGCAAACAGCTATATAAAATAACAATAGTATTCTCAAGTAATATTTATAAGGAATTAAAATACTTGACAACAGTAGCACAATAAGGGAAAGAGTAGTTAATAGTAGTTAAAGTGTTCTGAAGATCTGTTTATTTTTTAAATCATATCCGGACCTTACAATCTGGCAACCATTTTACCCTTTAAGGCATAAATCCATTTACACTAGCCACATTTCAAGTGCTCAAAAGTAGCTACTAGCTAATAATATACAGGATAGCCCAGCTTTTGAGCTGGGTTCTTATGAAGGAGTATTTTGCCCCTAAGGGAATATCTGAGGACATTTTTTATTGTCACAACTCAAGGAACAAGGATGATGCTAGTGGTATCTAACAAGTAGATGGATACCACTATCTCTGCTGTGGATGCTGCTGAGCATTCCATAATATTTATATATATATATGTGTGTGTGTATTTATATACATATATATGTATGTATTTATACAGCATAGTCTTCCCAAAACCCAACAAAGCATTACTCAGTCCAAAATATCAATTATAACACAGTTGAGAGAGTTTGCTATAGAGTAAACCTGAAAATAAAAGTATATAAATAATAAGCAAATGGTTGGAAAGGGAAGAATAAATAGTAAAAATCTTTTGATTAACAAAAAAGAGTAGAAGAATGGAAAGAAAACAATATAGAATGGGTGGGATAAATAAAATAGAGTAATATTAGTAAAATTACATTAAATATTAATGGATAAATATTCCAATTAAAAACTAAAGTTGTCAGAGAAAAAGTGTTCAACTGTATGTTGCAAAGGAAATATTTTAAATATAAGGATATTGAAAAGTTGAAAGTGAATGATTAAAATTCATTCAGACCATATAAACTCTAACCAAAACAAGGCTGATATAGCTATCTTAATATCAAAATGGATCTTAATGCAAGATATATTACTATCAGAGAGATATTTCATAACATTACAAGGGTCTTTCATCAATGTGATGGAAGTGATTGACTTAAAATGCCAGATGACCATATTACTTTGCTGATATAAATCTTTCAGTGTCTCCTGTTGACCTTGGATAAAGCTGAAATTGCAATTATGGCAGATGAGATTCTCCATGAATCACCTACTTCACCTCTAGCATCTCATAGCATGTCTTCCCTCAAAATTTATTTGAGAGTGCTGAGGAATATGCAATTACTCAAAATCACCCAATTGTTTTATACTGTTTTTGTTCTTATCAGCCCCTCTGCCTGGAATGCTTTTCTTTGTAGAAATCATTTATCTTTTAAAGATGTATTTTGCTATATCCTACTTAAAGTTATTTTGATTTACCTCCACATATAATCCTTCACTCCTCTGTTTATCTCATACCTCATAAACACTTCAAAAGAATCACTTTTTGTACCAAATTTATTTCTAAATTCTGTCTTTTTAGCTAACCAGTTGGCAGATGTCAGGCAATCTTTAACTTTTACTGAAATTCGTTTATTTGTGTTGGTAAATTTTCAAAACTAATATCTCATTATTCTTTTCTCATTTTATTAATTGTATACTTATGAATAGATTCATGTGAACAATTCATGTGGACAATAATTACATTATTGATTACATTAGTACAATATCTGAGAAAGAGTACCTATTTATATTGCTTTCAAGCTACAGGTTACTTGATTTTTATCATAACATTGTTAGTTTTCTAGGCTGACTTAGCCAAATTGTAATCAGTAATAAATTAACTTGAAAACTTTGTACTCTTATAAAATTATAAATCCATATTTTTTGAAAATTTAGAGTAGAATTTCAGAAATTGTTGAACACAGGGTGCTATCCTTGGGGAAAACTGCAATAACAATGTTTGAATTTCTGGATGTGATTCAGAAGGTATTCAGCTCATTTTACAGTTCTTTTTACTAGACTTGCAAATAGTCAAAGTAATTTCTTACTTTGATTTGTAACTGGGTTTATGATGCTTCTATAACTTCAATAAAGGTATTTCATATTTGTGTTGTAATACACTGGTTAAAAATAAAAAAAAAACTTTGGGTCAAATTGCCTTTCTTGATTTCCCTAAGCCTCAGTTTTTTTATCTGTAAAATCTAGATAGTAATATTACCTATTTCATAGGTTATTTTGAGCTTAATTGACTTATTATAGATTAGACCCTCAGTATGGTTCTGTTACATAGAAAATGCTCAATAAAAGTGAGACAATGTAAGAGACAGAGCTAGGTAAAATTCACAAATCATATAGTTAATTAAAAGGGCTATTTCACATGTACCATGTATCTATTTACTACTCATAAAAGCTACCATTTAGTGAGCAGTGTGCTAAATTTTTTTATACATTATCTTATTTGATTTGACCCCATTTTGAATAACTTTGGGAGTTAGGTATACTGTCTTTATTCTATGTGTACAAGTTAACTGAGGCTCAGAGAGTCTGTATCCAACGTTATGTATTCATAAGAATATTTTGACATGATCATTTGAAGCAGACATTTTAGGTTGTTTTTTTTTTTTTTTTTGAACCAGGGATTGAATTTAGGGACACTCGGCCACTGAGCCACATCCCCAGCCCTATTTTGTATTTTATTTAGAGACAGGGTCTCACTGAGTTGTTTAGGGCCTCACTAAGTTGCTGAGGCTGGCTTTGAACTCGCGATCCTCCTGACTCAGTCTCCCAAGTCGCTTGGATTACAGGCGTGCGCCACCATGCCCGGCTTGAAGCAGACATTTTAATGTTAAGAATATTTTGGTGAAATCTATAAAAGCAAACCTGCAAACTTTCTTTTTTCCTCTGCAAAATAAAAATAGTTTTATTATGCTTTTTTCAAATTAAAATAAGTGTTGAAAACAATTCAAGAAGACATAAGAATCACTCAATTTCACCATTCAAAGGCATCCCTAGTTAATGTATCTGGTAAACCTAAATAGCAGACACTGCTAATTGTCTAACAAATATCCATTCTCACCCTATTTCTTATTAGCAGATCCAAATTTTTGCTGGGACTGCATTAAAATACTCAATTCCCCAGATACGAAGTGGCCCTCTTAAGTAGCTCTAATAAAGATTGGCCAGTAGAGATAGCTGGACAGGCATTGTTGGAAAGGTGGCTGTCTTGTTTGGTAGTCACATTTTGCCCCGCCCCACAACCCACCCCCGTTTCCTCCTGTTTCCTACTTGGAGTACAAATGTGCTAGGGGTAAAGCACACACTGTGGCTCAAAGGAAGAAAACAGCACTCAGTCTGGCATGAAGAAACCTGGGTCCCTGGTGATATCATGGATCATTTGGTTGGTTCTGAGCTGCCTACTTATGTGCATTTTTGTTGTAAGAGGGAAACTAAAAACTCTGTGACTAATCAATTTTAATCTTATTTCTGTTATGTATAACTGAATACAACCTTAACTGATGTACTATATTTTCTGAAATAAAAGTAACCTTATTATAACTTTATTTTAATGCTTACTATAAAATGTTAACCTTGTTATATAATTATAATTTTGCAGTAAACTATTTAATTAACTATATGTCCTTCAGGTGGACATGATTAGCAGCATGCCCAACCATTTATTCTAATTCTTCAATAGATTTCCAATTTTGTTTAGATGGCACTTTGTCCAGTTCCCTGGGATGAATCTTGATTGGTGCATATGTTAATTTTAGCTATGCATTCTCTTTGTCCATAATTTGTCTAAAAATGACAATGCAATGCCATTTTGGCTGTTTTAGTCAGATTTTTTGCTGCTGTAACCAAAAGACCTGACAAGCACAATTAGATGAAGAAAAGTTTGTTTTGGGGCCCATGGTTTTAGAGGTCTCAGTGCACAGACAGCCAGCCCTATTCTTTGGGGCTCCAAGTGAGGCAGAACATCATGAAGAAGTGTGGCAGAGGGAAGCAGCTCAAGACATCACACCAGGAAGCAGAGAGAGAACTCATCTCAACAAGGACAAAATGCATACTCTTGTTTTACCTGGACAGTTTATTTCTCAGTGACAACCTCCTACCCCTCCCCAAAGTTCAGACTCCTGACTGCTCCTAGTTATAAAAACAAACAAACAAACAAACAAACAAACAAACCTTTTTTTCCTTCACCTAAGAACCACCTTTTAAGCCCTTTTTTTCTTTATCATGAAGTCCTGTTCCCAGGAAAGTTAACAAAGGGAACATGAAGCAGTCTCATCAAAGTAAGCCTCATCCTCTGAAATGAGGTCTTATCCTTTGGTTTCTCCCAAAGGACTGCCCTGTGGTACACTAGGCAAATGTGGCTTATTCAGTCTTTACAAATGCCAGGTGTGGGACACAGGAATACACGACATTGATAGAGGTCAAGGCCAATCTGACTGCTTTACAGCTGCTTGGTGTAAACCAACCTGCACAAACTGCCAATTCTTGCTTTGTCTTCTGATTTATTTGAGCAACATAAGTACACACACACACACACACACACACACACAAATAGCAATAATACACTGTGTATAAATTTATTTCATTGGAATTTGCTGTAGACATAGGTTTGGTAAAATATATACCTATCTCATTTACATTACAAACAGAACTTCAAATTTCTCAGAAAGAGGAGTTTAACTCTCTACCTTTTAGTAGGTGAAAACTTTTAAGTTTAAAAGCAAGGGAGAAGGGCTGAGGTTATGTCTCAGTGGAAGAGTGCTTGCCTCACATATGCGAGGCACTGAGTTTGATTCTCAGCACCACATATAAATAAATGAATAAAATTAAGGTCCATCAACAACTAAAAAAAATTTAAAAAGAGTGAAAGAGAAATACTGGGGACTGATACTGAACAATTTATATTGTTATATCACGTGTTTATATGAATATGTGAAAACAAATCCCACTGTTATGTGTAATTATAATGCACCAATAAATGGAAAATGTATGGATGGAAAATAACATACAGTAAAATTCAAGCTATTCAGATATTCAGAAGAGTAAAAAAACTTGTAAGTTTCAATGCTGCAATTCTCAAAGGGGGCCTTCCTAGAGGGTGTTTTGGAATTTGCGAGGTGCTTTTTTGTCACAATGATTGGGTGGCACTACTGGCATTCAGTGTTTGGGAGCAAGACGTGTTAGATATCCCACACTCTGAAAGACAGTCTCACTCAACAAAGAACTGCCCTGTCTTTTGTATCACTTTTAAATGTTCCACTGCATATTCATGAGTTGGAAAGCCTGCTTATAATTTTCTGAGCCTGAAATTGAATGCATTTTACATATAAACAAAAGTCTTTTCAGAAGGTTTTTATGCTTGGCTTTTTTTCAAGAATGCAACTACTGGACATATTGGGGAAAAACTATGTGTTTTTGCCCTGTAAACCTCACCTAGAATTGTTTATTATTGTGGAAAATCATGTCACTGACATCTCATACTCTTCATGCATTTAAATTGCTACTATGACTTACTCTGATAGGTTTGCATTTGTTGTTTTTTCCATGGTGATTTCAAATGTCAAGAAAAAATAAAGGTGTCAACAGTATTCGTCTGAATATTTCTTTTAGTTTTTTTAATGGCAAATTATTCAGTGTAAGTAGGTATAAGCATTTATTTACTTTCTATGTGTTCTTGTCTAGTTGTGTTCATACATTTCCAACAATAAGACATATTATTTTTAATTAAATTCTTTTTATTGCTTTTTTTTGGTGAAATGATGTATTTGTTGGTTATGCAACCAATTAATTGCATTTCAGATGATGATAAAGTGTTTATTTGAAAGTATTTGTTCTGAAAAAAGAGTGTTGATTCTGACAGGCCTAAGAAGTTCCAAATTGCTGGGTTAAGGATGTAACTCAATGGTGCAGTGGTAATCTAGCATACGTGGGGCCCTGGGTTTCATACATAGCACTGCAAAAAAAAAAAAAAAAAAAGTTATAAATAGTCTAGGTATCTATTCTCAATTTAGGATTACTTCATTATGATATGTATAAAGCATCTTAAGATATTTTCAACCTAGTTGGGGAGGTGAAACAAATACATGGAATATCACAACAATGAGGTGCTCATTGATACTCACCAATGCTTTCTCCAGTTTTTTGTTATTTTACAAGTACAGGAGATGACTATGCAACATGACCAAAAAAAAAATCTTGACAACAACCAAGATTTCAGAACTAAACTCCCATGGAATTTGCAAAAGTAAATTCAGCACATACTTCATCATAATGTATAATTGTTATTGCCCAGGAATGATAATTAGGAATCTGTAGTAAGCAATTTTTTTAAATGACTGTAATTATATTACTGTTACAGAGTCAAACTAATTTTTCCCTCTCTCTATATTTTTTTATATGCAAAGTATTTAAAGAGACACATCTCTACAGAAAAATATGCAGCTTGTAGTTCATCCTTTAAAGCCAGAACAGCCAAGTAAAAGTTAATACAGATTATTTTTATTTAAGAAAAATCAAATATATACATTGGAGTTGAACAACTGTGCTATGCTTTTTTTTCTTTGCAGAAAACATGACATATATATGTTTTCTGGTCAGTACTATTTTACCAAACATTGTCCTAAACCATTAAACACAAAAATAACCAATAAAACTGTTCACAACCTTCTATTCAAGCTGAGCTACCCCAGTGGAATGCCAAAGATTTTTTGCAGGAAAAAGAAATTGCAGAGTCCTTACCTATCCTAATGGAAAATAAAACAAACTGGTTCATACAAAATGGATCTTAAGCAAATGTGCACAAACACAGTTAACATGCTAGAGAACTGGACAGCGTTCAGCCTGTTTCTAGGTCATAATGTAGTCTAGCACTAACAACTAAAAAGCATACAATATATACTTCAATCTTTAAGTGGCTTGTGTGTTTTCCATATATTTATTATAACTAATGTCTGACATGATCAACTATAAAGGTTAAAGGTTTATTTTGGCTCACAGTTTTGGAGATTTCAGTCCATGATGAGTTGCTATTGTTGCTTTGGGACTTGTGCTGAGGCAGCACATGATGGGGGGCTTATGACAGCAAAACCACTCACCTCATGGCTGGGAAGCAAAGAGAGGAAGAGAAAGGGACTGGGGTACAACACCCTTCACAGCATGCCCACAAAGACTTCAACACCTGCTACTAGGCCCCATTTCTTAAAAGTTGTACCATTTCCTAGAGTATCACTCGAAGGATCAAGCCTTTAGCACAGGCTTCGGGGGACATTTAAGTTCTGACTATAGCAGGTGGGTAATCATGAAAGTCCCAAGATCATATCTCCCAGGTTAGCCTGAGTACCATCTAATATATATATAAAATAATACATATATATGCATACATGTTTATATAATATATATACATACATATAATATACATATATAATAATACACATATGTACATGTTATATATAATATATATAATTATACATATATATGTATGTATAAATGTATTTTAATAATTCTTAAAGCTGAGCATGGTGGCACATATCTACAATCCCAGCTAATAGGGATTCTAAGGCAGGAGATCACAAATTCAAGGCCAGTCTCCAAATAAAATTAAGAGGGCTGGGAATGTATTTCAGAGTTAGAGTGCTTGCCTAGCATGTGTGAGGCCCTGAGTTCAATCTCTAGTAACACACACACGCGTGCACACACCCACACACACAAATGCTTAAAGAGATTTCTAGAAATAGTAGGACTACATCAAGACCAGCAGAAGGCATGTCAATACAAGGACTGTATTGTTGTAAGACTAAGAGATGATTTTCAAATTTATCTTTCAGGTAACAGACAACTCTTTCAGCTGAATCCTACAGCTAAGAGAAGCTATAATTATAGGAGATTCAGATATCTTAGGACAGGCATCAGCCTTAAATGAGTGATTCCCTAGATAAATACTCCCAACAAGAACCCTGTTGAGGTTGAAAGACTAAAATTCCAACCCAAATATAAAAGGAGTTATGAATTTTAAAAGATTCATACAAACCCAATGGGACAAAGAGGGATCATGGTGGTGGTTATTCTATACGACTGATGCTCTCATATTTACACTGGGGAAAAGGAACCCCAGGTAGAATGCTTGATATGAGTTTTCTCCAGAGAAGTCTGCCTCTGAATGATCTCAGAGACATGCCTATTTGGAGAGGAGAGGAACCTGGGATTAATGATACAAGAAGGTGTTTGAGGAGAAACAGGTCTAGGAGAGCTAGGTCATTTTCGTTTTGGCCCATCAATACTTAACATGAAGGGCTGAGAATGTAACTCAGTGACAGAGCACTTGCCTAGCATGAGCAAGGCCTTGGGTTCAATTCTCAGCACAGCAAAGATTTAAAACCAAACAATGTGAATGAAGAGTTGTAGAATACAGTCTTTCCAAGATGTGTTCTGTCATTAGCTGAAGCCTCTGAACCTACTAGGATAGTAACATTCAAAATAATTCCATTTATTGCCTGAAGGTGGGATCTAGTATCACAGATTGTTCTGGGAAGCTGATATAGAAGATGATTTGCACAATGACCTCACTACTAAACCACCACTAAAGTCCTTTTTCTGCCCTGAAGTCCAGATTTTTTTTTTTTTTTTTAAGCCAGAAAATCTATAGATGTGAGCAGCATGTCAAATATGTCTTCCGCTACCCACCTCATCTTTCTGGTGGTGTAATGCTGTGAAAGCCACCATATTAAATCCGGGAATCCACTCCAGGTTTCCAATGTACTTTCTATCACATATATATATTGGTTAAAAATAGGCAAGTACGGCTGGGGGTGGGGTCTTGCCTAGCATCTGTGAAGTCCCAGGTTTCTATTCCATGCACCAGATTTTTAAAAAAAGGGTGGGGGGAGCGGGGAGGGAACATGTAGGTGAATTTATTAAGTTCTGTGTCTTCAAACTCCTGAGAGTACTTGTCCATAAAATTTATCTTTCATAACTGGACCTTGTCATCCATGACAAGGTCTCCTACATATCCAACCAAATTCTGCATCAGAGAAGGAGGGCAACTGGAAGCTCTCTTCCTCAGAGGCGTCTACTGCAGCCTGCCACTTCCACTGCCCAGGCCAGCCTGTGGGGACCTTCTGCTCTGCCTGCGGCCCCTCCCAGTTGGCTGTGATTGGCAGAGTCCCCCCAACTAGTGCAGGCATCCGTGGTCCATCGACTAACGTTCAGTTCTGGAGGAGACCTCACCACCCAGCGAATGTGAGGCCTGGCTCAGGCTGGGGTCACGTACTGGCTGGGCCTCCAGATGCTGCCCCGCTGCCTTGTGCCAGCCGCTGCAGTCCCTGCCACCACCATCATGGATCCCAACGTTGGTTTCCCTCTCTTTTAAAATCAATTTTCCTGATATTTTTGAATAAAAATGATAAATATTAAAATGTATCTGACCCTATAAGTAACTTACACTTGCTCACACTCATGCTAACGTTTCAAAATCTAAGATCTTGAATTCCTAATTTACAGACTTGTGAGTATTAAGTGGGCCAACATCTCATCTGTTTTCGAGTCATGTCTGAGGGTAGACAAAATGACATTGCTCTTATGTATATCTGCTGATATAGGTAAACTCTTCACGTAAAGAAGAGGAACGGATGAAAAGAATAGCTCACAGGGAAGGAACAGGGTTGGGATACAAAGCATCAGAATTTTCATTCTTTCTTTCATTCACAAATATTTATGGGCTCTTCTTAGTGCTGGCGTTCAAGCATTTGGACATGTCTACTCTTTCTTTCTTACAAGCCAGCACAGATGGAGCTGGGAAGCTGTGGGTATACACCCAGAGTTAAAATATAGGTCTTGCTCAACTTTTCAAAAATACAAGTGCCAGATACTGTTTTTAGCTGCCAAGTACATTGACCAAACCACTGGCCAACTCCAGTTCCTCCACAAAGGTGCTATCCCTGGGGATTTGGTTGGACTAGATTAATGAGATACTTCTTCCTCTATCGAGGTAGGTCATGTGACAATATTCACATTATTTCACCAGGATTACTATAGATGGAGCTAGCCAGAAGGGCCTTGCTTCAAATACCAGAATTAGAAGTTTATAAAAATAGATGTTAGTGGTCCTATTTCTAGGTTTTAAGGAGAATGCTTATTTGCAGTAGGAGATAATAAAGCCACCAGAGATGGCAGAGATTAGAGAAGAGAGGTGTTAAATGCCGTTTCCAGGTCTCAGGTTTTAAAAGCTAACAACACTCCTCAGAGGTGTTAGTCGATGAAAGATTCCTGGCAGAGGAGTCTGCCTCCTCAACTCCGCATGACACTTCACCATCTGGAGCTCAAAGCAGCATTGTTCCTGCTCAGGGCTCAGAAAGTGTCTTATATAAAAGTTCCTTCAACCTCTGGTCCCAGATGCTTACCTTATACTCGCCATGTCCTCAACACACCTCCTGAGAAAAGCAACCATATTCAGGCATAGAGGAGTCTTAATCTCTGGGGAGATGTTCCCTCAAAGGAACCAAATCTGTGGAAATGTGACTCTTGCCTTCAAAGTAAATAATCTTTTACATCATTAAACAGAACCTTTCCTTTTTCTAACTGTAGTTTTTTCTGAATGCTTACATAGCAAAAACATTCAAGAGGTTTAATCAGAACAAAGGAGTCATTTGTCCCAAATCTGTTTCCATGTTTTTGTGGAAACAAAACAAAACAAAACAAAAAACTCTCAAACTGTTGGCAGCTTTGAAATGGCAATTTTTTTAGCTCCCACTCTGCTAAACCTAGGTGCCAAGATTCAGTTTAAGCTCAAGCTTAAGGTACCCTGTACCTTTCTTCCTCCTAGTACTCAGTACAAAAAGCTCTTCACAGTTAATTCCCCACAAATGGGAACTGAGCCCACAAGGATGGCAGTGCAGATGACTTTCTTTTCCATTTTGATCCATTATCAGTATAATGTTTCTGGAAAGATCATAAATATCCAAGTGAAGTTATTGTGTGAGTAGTTAGAAATTAAAGCCTGAAACACAGTGAAATGCCAAGGAAAGAAATAGAAATTTAGGAGCAACTCCAATGGAGTTAAGAGTTAAATTCATCTGTCATGTGGTAAACTTAAAATATTGTGACTTTAAGAACAACTGTCGCATGTTCTTGGGGGTAGGACCAGAAGCCTTCAAAAAAGACAAGGTTAGGGCCTATTGCAGTCAAAATAGCTCTATTTGATTGTACCTCAAGCTTTCCTAATTCCTTGCCCATCTCTTCACTTCATGCTAAATAACAGCTTCAATGTCCATCAGCAACTTTCAACTTTTCTCATTATAGCTCTCTCCTTAGTGATAGTGTTTTGCCACTTGAGTAGATTCCTGACCCTACTCTTCATTCTGCTTTTGCTATTGGTGTCAATAGAATAAAGGGGACTTTGACTTACTATATGACATGATATATGACTTAAGACAGTTTAAATGTGTTTCTATGGTAAAAGTGGTTGGGTGTTTTCAAAGAAAGTTCCATAATAACCACAATTAAGTTTGTGTTGCAATTGGAGAGTGAGAATTAATGGTTGGATTGGTTTCAGTCTTCCTCCAGTATCATTATTCAGTAAAAGGCTAAGAGCACACTCTGGGAAGACTTAGGGTTGGGTGTACAGAACAGGCTCCTTGCATGGCTTAGGTGTTGAACTGTTAGAGATGGCTGTATTCAATATTGTCATCTTGGAATCTAGCTGTATCAGAAACTAATTGTGACTCACATAATGTTCAATCCACTCTCCACTCCACTCCCCTTCTGCCTTTCTTTCTTTTCTTTTCTTTTCTTTTTTTTTTTTTTTTTTTTGGTAAGAGGGATTGAACCCAGGGCCCAGAGAGGCTTAACCACTGAACCACATCCCCAGCCCTTTTTAATGTTTTATTTAGAGACAGGGTCTGGCAGAGTTGCATAAGGCCTCGATAAGTTGCTGAGGCTGGCTTTGAACTTGAGGTCCTCCTGCTTCAGCCACCAGAGCCGCTGGGATTACAGGCATGCACCACCACTCCTGGTCTGCTTTTCTTCTTTACCTGACTATTATTGTGGCTGTAAAACCTAAAAATTCCTTTTCCTAACCTCTTAAAATTAAGGTAGCCTTGTGATATGATCCAGGGCAAGAAAGTATGAGCAGAGGTTCTTCCTCTTCTTTTTGGCTGGTTTGTGGTTTTGAGTCCTAGAGGCATTGATGCCTTTTGGTACCATGACAGTTGGCACCAGGTAAGAAAACCAGTGAGAGTATGGTAAAGATGGCAGACCAAAAGGTAGAAAGTGTCCATGTGCCCAGTGGCATTTTAAGTGCCAGCTCAGAACTGCCTTCCTTGGACTTGTAAAGATGAGGACTCCAGTCATTTAAGCCAGTGCTTCTGATCCTTTTCCATGTTTCAGCACATGTCTTCATATGCTAAATGTAGGAGTGAAGATAATCTCCCATAACTCAAGTGGCCTACCCCAAGACTACCCCAATAATTGCCACAATCAGTGTCTAAGCTTTTAATCTTTTGCAGCACTCAGATAATTCTGATTTATACCACTTTAAAAAATGTATTTGTTCTTTTTATACATGACAATAGAATGTATTTTGACATATCATGCATGCATGGAGTATAACTTCCCATTTTTTGTGGTTGTACATGATGTGGAGTTACACTGGTCACATTCATATAAGAACATAGGAAAGTTATGTCTGATTCATTCTACTTTCCTATTCCTATCACCCCTCCTTTCCCTTCATTCCCCTTTTGTTTAATACAGTGAACTTTTATTCCACCTCCCCACCCACCCCCATCTTATTGTGAGTTAGTATCCGCATATTAGATTTGGCTTTTGGTTTTGGGGCATTGGCTTATTTCACTTAGCATGATAGTCTCCAGTTCCATCCATTTACCAGCAAATGTCATAATTTCATTCTTGTTTATGGCTGAGTAATATTCCATTGTGTATATGTACCATATTTTCTTTATCCACTCATCTGTCCAAGGACACCTAGGTTGGTTCCATTGCTTAGCTATTGTGAATTGAGCTGCTACAAATATTGATGTGGCCATGTCACTATAGTATGCTAATTTTAAGTCCTTTGGGAATATACTGAGGAGTGGGATAACAGAGTCAAATGGTGGTTCCACTCCAAGTTTTCTGAAGAATCTCCATCCTGTTTTCCAGAGTAGTTGCACCAACTTACAGTCAGTCCCACCAGAATGTCTGAGTGAACCTTTTCCCTCACATCCTCACCAACATTTATTTATTGCTTATATTCTTGATAATTGCCATTCTGACTGGGGTGAGATGAAATTTCAATTGTTTTGATTTGCATTTATCTAATTTCTAGAGATGTTGAATATTTTTTCATATATTGACTCATCTTGTTTCTTCTTCTGTGAAGTACCTGTTCAGTTCCTTAGCCCATTTATTAATTGGGTTATTTGGTTTTTGTTATGTTTTTTGAGTGCCTTGTATGATCTGGAGATTAATGTTGTATCTGAGGTGCAGGTGGCCAAGATTATCTCCCATTCTGTAGGCTCTCTCTCTCTTGATTGCTTTGTTTGCTGTGAAGAAGCATTTTAGTTTGATGCTATCCCATTTATTGATTCTTATTTTTACTTCTTGTGCTTTAGGAGTTTTGTTGAGGAATTCAGTTCCTAAGCCAACATGATGGAGACTTGGGCCTACTTTTTTTCTAGTAGATGTAGGTCTCTGGTTTAATTTAAGGCACTTTTAGTTAATGGTTTCTCTTCTCTGAGGTTGAACACCTCAGGGACACTGTGGAGTTTGAAAAGAGTCTTTGGAGGCAAGGAGGTAACCACCTGAGAAGGAGGAAATGATTTGGCAGCTGAAAGTCTTGATAAAGGCACAAAGCAAGTCAGTCTTTGTGAGATTAAAGTGAGAAATGTGGCAATTAAAAAGGAAATTCTGTTAGAACAGGGGTTTCCAAGTTAAAGAATCTAAGGATTGGGCATTGTGACAAGATCTAAAGGCTCTGCAGGGCCTAGCTAATGGAATGGAAAGGGAGATGTACAATCAAGGAAGGAAAACCACACCAGCTAAAGGTACTGGAGCTGTCAAATTCTCTTAGGATGTAGATGGCGGGTTAATCAGCTTTTTGTCACTTGTGACAAAATACCTGAGAAAAACAACTTAGAGAAGGAAAGATTTATTTTGGTTTACTGTTTCAGAAGTTTCAGGGCACGGTGTAGGAAAGCTGTTCTCTTCATGGCAGATGGAAAGAATTGGGGACAAGAAATACCTTTCCAGGGCATGCCCCCAGTGACCAACTTCTTCCAAATAGGCCTACCTCCTAAAGTTTCCACCACCTCCCACTAATGTCATCAAATTATTAATCCACTTATGGATTAATATACTCATGAGGTCAGAGCCCTCATGGTCCAATTATTTTCCAAAAGTCCCACTTCTGAACCTTGCTATATTAGGAAACCAAGGCGTCAACACATATGCCTTTGAAGGACATTCCAGATCCAAACCATAAGAGGTATTGGTGTACAGAAAAAAATGTGCTATTGTAAGTTGAAAGTGTTAAAGGAGAAGGAATAAGTTTCTACTAGAGGAGAACTATGACGCTGTGAATTGGAGGAAGGGATGTAGACTAAGGATGTTCATTTCAAATGACAAGACTTGAAGGGAAGTTGCTGGCTTTATTATCTGCAAGCAGCATTGGAAATCTAGGATAAAACAGTTTTGAGGAATGGACCATATCTTTTTAAAAATATATTTTTAGTTATACGTGGACACAATACCTTTTTTTTTTAGTTTTTTTTTTTTCTAATGTGGTGCTGGGGATAGAATGCAGTGCCTCATGTGCACTAGGCAAGCACTCTACCACTGAGCCACACCCCAGCCCATGGACTATACCTTTTTGCCTTCCCTCATCCTTGTTATATCCCTAGTCCTTCCCATTTGACCTTTTCCTGCTCTTTTTTCTCTGGTCAGATTACAGCACTACAAAATAAAATTGCATACAGCTAAAATGAAATAAACTCTATGAAATATATACAATAACAAATTTCTCTGAACCATCTCCCTGATTATGAATTAATAAAAATTTAAAATAAGAATTATAATGTAGATATATAAGTACTATATATAATATATTATGTAATACATAGATAATGTAAGTACCTCCCAGAGAGAGGGGCCCAATTTCTTTCCATCCTTTTTTGGGGCTGATTAATGGGGTCAGAAGTGGACTGGATCAAGATCAATTTGGCAGGCCAGAATTTTATTAGGGCCATAAATTACTGGGAGATGGTAATGAGTCTGGGGTGAAAAGCAGGTCCACATAGCATCCTTTATGGCTGAAACTGGTCTTGTCTGGCTCCATTCGGCATCTGGTTTCACAGCAACCTTAGAGGTCCCAGATGTCTGAATGACTGGCTAGGTGGGTCTCTAGTAAGGAACAGAACACTGGTTGGCAGAAAGGATTGTTTCTCAGGGTTTGAGAGGGCATTTGCCTGGTGACACAGATAATTACATTGTTGAATACATAATAGGTGTCTAACACAATCTAACGTGCTAAATGTGTATTAACTCATTTAATCCTCATGAAAACCCAATCAACTTTGAGTTACAGAGGCATCGAGTATTATAATTTGTTGTGTGAAGGACAAAGTGCTCTGGACAATTGAGATGATTTTATTTGGGCATTTGCAATGGGAAAAACCATTATTAAGGAGGATGTCAAACAGTTCAAAGAATAGCAAGGAGCTGGGGGTTTATTGGCAGACAAAGAAAAAAGTCATAGGGGAGAAATGAGGAAGGATGGAGACATCTTGGAACACTGGAGGTCAGATTGTGCTTTGTAATTAGCCATTTCCCTGAACACAAAAGATTACAGGAATTTCTTAACAATTGCTGCTCAGAACACAGGGATAGATAAAAGTTTAACACTGTCAGGTCACAGAATGAGAGGAGTATGACAACTTTCAAACTACTTTGACATGAATTCAAACCCTTTGACATGAATTAATGCAAGGTCTATTATTCCACAAAGTCATCTAAAGTTTTCTACTATTAAATTTCTGTGGACTGGAAACTTAAGATCATCTTCAGTGCTTTTTCTTTCTTTCTTTCTTCCCTTTTGCAGTATTGGGGATTGAACCCAGAGCCTCAGACCATGCTAAGCCCTCACTCTACCACTGGACTCCATGTGCCCAGCACTTCATGCTACCTTTGAAGAAAAGCCAAATATCTGATAGTAATTGAGAAGTGATTATTTATGATACAAAGTGCTTGAAGTTGTGAAGAAGCCTCCCACTGATACATTTTTGGTGTCAACAGTGAGAGGCTGGCCAAGAACTTAACAAGAAAATAAACACTGCCTCTGAGAAAGCTACTCTCTCTTTCTGTTTTTATGGTATTGGGGATTGAAAGCCAGGGGCACTCTACCACTGTGCTCTATCTCCAGTCCTTTTTAACTTTTATTTTGAGATAAGTTCTCACTCCGTTACCCAAGCTGGTCCCAAACTTGTCATCCTCCTGCCTCAGCCTCCCAAGTTGCTGGAAATACAGGCATGTGCCACAGTACTAGACAAAAACTATTCTTAATAGCTTAAAACAACAAGAGACAGGAACTGTGCCTCTCTAGGTCATAGGTTATATCCTGAGCAGCAAATAGTGTTTCATATGAAGTAGTTACTCAGTTATTTGTTTAAATTAGTGACTTTGCAGGAGTAAATTCGGAGACTGCATAGCATTGCAGGACCAAAACATTTCAGAATATCCCAAACTTCACTCAAAATCACTTGCGTGTAGGCAGGTCTGAAATGCGATCACAATTTAATAAGTAAAGCTCCATGTAGGGGTTTTGTGCCTTAGAAAAACTATGTAAAAAAAGTTAAGTTCTATTTGGTGTATAGAAAATGGAAACCCAAAAGGAGCAGTTGCTAATAGCCATCCAGGGATTATTGTCAAGGCAGGAATATTCAGACAGATGAAAATGGCCTGGGGAGGTGAGAGCTCCCAGCCTTAACCTGATTCCATTAACCATTTGAATTGTATAACTAATGTTCCTATTCTAATTCCATGCTTATTAAGCACTATTGTAATTCTAATTTGGCTTCCTGTGGCTGTCAGAGGAACAAATCTTGGATGTAGTCAGATTTGTATTGTCTGTACTAACCATGGCAGAACTGAACTGCAACCATGCATTTAGCTATTTCTTTACAGATATATCATTAACTACTCTACCTTGGAAACTGAGCAGCTGAGAAACCCAAGCAGTAATTTGGCTAGAATTATATTTTAGAAATATATCTCAGGCTTTAGCATGAAGACAGAATTTAAGAAATACAAGACTGGAATCAGGAAAACAAGGTAGATGTTAATTGCTGAGATTGTCCAGCCAGGAGATAATGAGGACCTGAATTAGAGGTGTGTAGGGCTGTAAGAATGTGGAATAAAAACAGGAAACATTTCTCTGCACCCTTACCAGAACTGGGTACTGTTTTCTAAACCTTCCTCTTATAGGTGAACAATGTAATCTCATTGAGATCTTAGTTTCTGCCATCATTAAAAGATGATGAAAATATATTACTTGGTTAATTCTTTTGTTTAATTATTGCTTATTTTATTTTATTATTTCTTTCCCTCTCTCTCTCTCTCTCTCTGTGTGTGTGTGTGTGTGTGTGTGTGTGTGTGACTATGGATTGAACCCAGGGCTTCACATGCTAAGCACATGCTCTTCCACTGAGTTATATCTCCAGGCCCCTGTTTAAGTTTTTGAATTTAATTTTATTTCATAAATTTTTTAGGCCTTAAATTTATAAGAGGTTTAAACTACCGAGAACAATCAATACTGGCAATAGGAGCATTTAAACATGCAAAACCAAATAGAAAAATTGAAATGCAAAGCAATTCTATTTTACTATAATGTAATGCATTAACTTTGGTGTGACCTTCAGCTTTGATTTGCACAAAGTTGCCTGGGAGACAGAATTTACTGACTCAGCAGAGAGTAAGGGACTTGTGTTGTAAGAGTTCAAAAAAATTAATTCTAAGGAATGGAGTAAGTTCCTCCAGAATTCAGTTTTAAGGCTCAGGAAAAAAAAAATTATTCAATGAAACTAGAAAAGCAATCCATAAGCAAATTCCAATGTAATATTATTCTTCCTGGTGTTTATTTACTCAAACATTAGCAATAGTCAAAGCAAAGATAATAGCAATAAAGGACTTATTTTTTCACAAAAATGTTAAATCATCCACAATCCCATCACCATAATGCATAGCTCATTTTAACTTTCTTATACTTTAGCTTTTGTGTTTGTGTGGCTGGTGTGAGCTTGATGCCTTTAACGATGTTTGGGAGTTCAGTCAAATGGATTTCTTCCCTCTTAAATGCCTCCTAAATGCCTACCTCTACAGAAGCTGCTGGATTTTCTGGAGCAATAATAGCCCCTATTCCATTATAACTATAATGATAGGCTGAACAATTTCTTTCCATGGACCAAAGATTTTTACAGCCCAAATTTAAATTTGAAAGATGTGCAAATAACATCTTTTAATCACATTACAAATTGTTTTGCCCTTAGTCATTTCCTTTTCCTCCGTAGCTCTCAATACTTGTTATTATGAAAGTAATGGTGTAAGCACTGTAGCACTGTGGACGTGTTGCAGAGGAGACCTGTCTGCAGAGCCAAAAGGACCATGGGGATCCACGGTCACTGGTTCTTGTTATCCTGCAGGAAGAATTCCAAACGAGTCACAGAGTACAGGAAGGAGATTATTAGAAAAGTGAGAAGTGGGAATAATGTACAGAATAGGCACTGCACAGACTGCTGCTGGAGAGAAATGGGGAGGCTCTTACAGAGTCTGAGGTTTTTAAGGATTTTGGGTCCCTCTCTGTTTGTCCTATTCTCTCATACCCGCTTAAGTTTCTTAACCCTTTATTTAGCTCTCAGCAGATTTTCTCTAGGAGGGTCATGATGGCCTAGTCACAGGGGTGGGTGTGCATGGCTTCAGTGATGACCCTTCACAGGAGGGGGACTGTGAAGACCTGGTCACAAGGGGTGTGTGTGACATGATCTTGAAATAATAGTTATTATTATTATAACCCCTTAACGGGTTATAATTAACTATAGCATACCAGGTTTGGCATACCAGTTCCCATTTTCCAGATGTTTTTCTGTTTTAATAAGGTTCCTTGTGATTCCCAGTCCTAGGAATCACAGTGACCTATGGACCCTCTGATGAAAATGTCTGATGTCCATCTTATAAGTTACTGCCCTTCAATGTCCTTCCTCCACCCATTTGCTAATGGCTGGCTTACCAAACAAAAAGTATTCTGGTATCAGATCTTAACCACATGATTTATAAAGCTCACACTTACAGTAATATTTAGTTTTCTCTTCTGTAAAAAAAAAAAAAAACTTGTAAGATTTTTCTGAGGATTAGATAGTGCCAAATCATAGCTTATAAACAGTGAATTTTAATTCACTTTTAATTATGAATTGTTTTAAAATATGATGCTTTTTTAATACTAGATAATGAATAGATGTTATGAGTGTAGTCAAAAAATCAGTGCAGAAAAATCCATGCATACTTCAGCTTTCCTAAGTACATGTAAGACTGCCCTTTGATTAATGGCTACATTTGATATTTTGAAATAATTTTGTCTATTTTTTCAGTACTATCTCCAACTCTTAGGATTCCTCAATCAATAGCAAAACAAAAAACAGAAAAAACAAAAAAACAGGGATTGGGATTGTGGCTCAGTGGTAGAGCACTTGCCTCGAATGTGTGAGGCACTGAGTTCAACCCTCAACACCACATGAAAATAAATTAAATGATAAAGGTACTGTGTCCATCTACAACTAAAAGTATTAAAAAACAAATTAAAATAAATAAATTTAAGCCTATAACAAAAAGGAATTTGTGAGATTTGGAAATTCTTGAAAATTATGAATATAATACTAATTAATCTTTAAAATTTCTTAAGGTTTTCTCATTTATGTCATTCTTTTGTTGTGAATATTACTTTTTTTCCCCTTTTGGCACTAGGGATTGAATACAGGGGCACTTTATCACTGAGTTACATCCCCAGACCTTTATTTTATTTCTGAGACAGGGTCTGTTATGGTTTGAATGTGAGGTGTCCCCCAAAAGCTCACTTGTGAGACAATGCAAGAAGGTTCAGAGGAGAAATGATTGGGTTGTGAGAATCTTAACCCAATCAATTAATTAATCCCTGATGGGATTAACTGAGTGGTAACTGAAGGTTGAGGGTGTGGCTGGAGGAGGTGGCATTCAGGGTGTGCCTCTGGGATATATATTTTATATCTGGCAAGTGGAGTCTCTCTCTCTGCTTTATGCTCATCATCATGTGAGCTGCTTCTCTCTGCCATAGTCTTCCACCATGATGTCCAGTCTCACCTTGAGCCCCGAGGAATGGAGCTTGCTCTCTATGGACTGAAAACTCTGAACCGGTGATTCATCAAATAAACTTTTCCTCCATTAAAGTTGTTGTCAGATCTTATAGTCACAGCAGCAAAAAAGCTGACTAAAACACACACCCTGAGAAAAGGGTTTGAATTTGCTGGCAAAATTCCCTGTTCGGGGGACCATAGACTTTTTCTCTTAAAGCCTGCAACTAATTGAATGAGGCCCACTCACATTATGCAGGGTAATCTACGTAACTCAATGTCTACTGATGTAAATGTTAGTCTAATATTTTTGAAAAACACAGAAACATATAGAATAATATTGGGTCAAATATCTGGTTACCATGGCATAAGTGAGCTGACACATAAAATTATCATCACAAGAATCAACAGAGAACATATGTGCACAAAATTATTACAGTAATCCCCAAGGTTACAGTTTCTTCTGTTTCAGTTATCTGAGGTCAACCATAGTCCAAAATTATTAAATGGAAAATTACAGAAAGAGACAGAATGCCACATTCACATAAATTTTATAACAGAACATTGTTATAATTGTTCAATTATTTGTTGTTGATCTCTTATTTTGTCTAATTTATAAGTTAAACTTTATCATAAGTATGTATGTATGGGGGGAAAACATAGTATGTGTATAGTACAATCCACAGTTTCAGGCATCCACTGAGGGTCTTAGAATGTATTCCTGTGGATAAAGGAGGACTATTGTATAACTCAAGGTACAGACAGATGTATCAGTCTGCTCAGAATGCCATAAAAAATATCATAGACTCAGCAGCTTTAACAATAGAAATTTTTCTCAGGCTGTGGCTCAGGGGTAGAGCATTTGCCTAGCACACCTGAGGTACTGGGTTGGATCCCCAGCACCACATAAACAACTAAATAAACCAAATAAAGGTATTGTGTTCAGCTGCAACTAAAAATAATTTTTAAAAAATAGGAATTTTTCTCATAGTTCTAAATGCTGGAAAGTCAAGAACACCTGTAATCCCAGAGATTCAAGAGGCTGAAGCAGGAGAATTGCAAGTTCAAGGTCAGACTGGACAACTTGGTGAGACTATCCTAAAATAAAAAGTAAAATGGTCTGAGGATGTAGTTCAGTGGTAGAGCACCCATAGTTTCAACCCCACTACTGCAAAAAGGAAAAAACAAAAATAGCTGATTCTTTTTCCTGGTGAGGACTGTTTTCATCTTGTAGACAATCACCTTCTCACTGCATCTTTATATATGGTAGGGTCTAAGGAGAAAACACCCTCAGCCCTTTCTTATATTTTCTTTAGAGACAGGATCTTGCTGAGTTGCTTAGGGCCTCATTTAAATTTTTCAAAAAATATTTTTAGTTGTAGATGGACACAATACCTTTATTTCATCTATTTAGTTTTTTTTATGTGGTGCTGGGGATCAAACCCAGTGCCTCACACATGTTAGCATGTGCTCTATCACTGAGCCACAACCCCAGCCCCTCATTTAACTTTTATTACTACCTAAAAGTCCTGTCTTCAAACACATGCACATTAGGAATTAGGGTTTCAACTTATAAATTTTGCAGAAACACAATTCAAACCATAGCAAAAGAGTACTATTAAGAGAAAATGGAAATGACTTCTAATTAATCAATAACATATTAACCTTGAGGCAGGAAGGAAAAAATTAAAATCAAGTATTTGGAAGAACTTCCTACTGCTCTATAATTTTTTCATCTGTATCTGTATTTTGCCTTTCCAACCGGGTTACCAAATTCCTTCTGGTAAGGAACCCATAGTAAGATTATGAAGAAAAAAGAAAATCTCAACATCACTTACTCTGAAGAAGAATTTTAACTAAACTCAAATAGTTTTATCAGCAAATAGGCAGAATATACCCTTTCTCATGATCAATTCATCCCTTCATATGAATGGTATACTGTTTTTTTCCAGCAGCCTTAAAGGTAGATATAGTTGATACCATATCATAGTCATGGGAGAAGTGTCTCTAAAGAAAAGTCCAAGGAGTTCCTGGAGAAAAAGAGGAACTCAGCTGAGGACTAGAAGGGTCCTTGGCATATGTGATGGAAGAGAATCTCAGCAGGCAACGATTAGAGACACAGAAAGAGGTTTATTTAGAAAGTAAAATACACATTCAAGGGAGAATACTGGCAATCTCAAGATAGAGATGAGTACGGGGGTAAAGCTAGAGATATGCATCCAGGGGAGAATGCTAGTCATCTTGAGAGTGAGATATGTATTTGGGGGGCAGGTTCCCAGCTTTTCTTTTAAAAGAAGCTTGGCAAGAGGTAGATAATGAGAAGGTATGTAAGAATAGAAGTCTTGTGTTCTCAAGATGGTTTTTGGTGATCTGATCAATCTCCTGATCCTCAGGCTGATATGATCTTCATATTTTGATCAGTAGATAGATAGCACTTAAAAGTCCCTTAGATTAAAGTTTTCTCAAAAATATTACATAACTCTTTACTTAATTTATTGGGTGTTTAGTAAACAGTGCACAGTTAGATTTATGGATTTCCACGAAATTTGGGAAAACAGGCCTGTATTATCTCTTTTCTACTTATTTCCTATATCTTCTATCCTACCTCATTTTTGTCATATTTAAGGGTAAGATCTTGCAGCCATGAAAAGAAAGCAATTTGAATAAGGTCTTACTGTCTGTGAGAATCAAAGACCCAGACCCATCTTCACTTAACTACAAACATGCATTGAGGACTTCCTGAGTGCTGGGTCTTAGAAGGGCACCGGAGATACAAGGATAAACAAGGAGACACCATCCTCAGTGTCAAGGATCTTGTAGTCTAGTGCAGGGGTAGGCAAATGGTAGACACTGGGTCAAATCCATTTGATGACTTCTTCTGCCAATCGTCTCATTGTAACACAATCACACTCATTTTTTTTTGTATTGCCAATGATGACTTTCCAGTGACAGTAGCAAGTTAAATAGCTACAAGAGAGACCACAGTGCTGGCAAAGTCCAAAATAAACTATTTAGTTCTTCACACACACACACACACACACATGCACGCACAAACCCTTTTCGTTCCTGGCTTAATGACTTATTGATTCCATGCTCACTTAATAGAAATTATTTCTGTTACTTTTATTTTTAAAATATTAATGTTGTTAAACATTAGTAATCTATCTTTAAGCTTTTAGAAAATATTAAATATACTACAAAAATTTCAAAATTTTTACTCAGATATATAAATTTTAATATTTTGACATATTTGCTTTCTCTTGCTCTCTCTCTCTCTCTTTCTATATATATATATACATACATATATATATATATATGTTGTTTTTCTGAACCATTTGAGAAAAAGATCTAGACGACATGTCCCTTTACTGCTGAATGCTTCTCTATGTGTATATGTGTGCATGTTTATTTTACTGTATCTATTTTTTTTTTTTTCGGGACTGGTGATCTACATCCAGAGCCGTCCACATGCTACGCAAACACACCACTGAGACATATGCCCAGCCCTAGGTCACGCTTTATGTTTGATTTTTATGTCTCTTTTTTTTCCCCTTTAATCTAGAAAAATTCATTAACGTTTCATGACACTGATATTTTTGTAGGCTGTTCCTCACTTTAGATTCATCTGATATTTCTTTTCATGATTTAATTTAGGTTATGTATTTTTGGCAGGAGTACTTTGCAATATTGTGTTCTTATTAGTATTTCTAATCAGGAGGCAGTTGATGTCAATTTGTCTTATTATTGTTGATGTTAATTTTCATCTTTCAAAGAAGGTGATGTCTGCTAGGTTTCCTCACTATCCGGTTACGGGTTTTCTTTGTGTAATTAATTGGCAATTTGTGATTAGATACTTTGAGACTATATAAATATCCCTTTTTTAATCAATATAATACTTTTAGCTATAACAGTTATCTAAATCAATTGTTACCCAATAGAAATTTTACTTTCCATTGCAGGGGAATAACTTAAGGGTCAATAATAGGAGCTGCTTGGACTCATGCCTCGTCTGTTTCTGATGAAAACTAAGTTGAGAACTTTAGGAACCCTATATACCTAAAATGAGAGTTATATTGAGTATTTTAAAGGAAACATTTCACATTTGGAAGAACCTGATGCTATCATGGACTATATGGTTACTAGTACAAAGATGCCTACATACTAGTTCACAACAATTGATCAAATCATTGAATTCTACCTCAAAGATTTACTTGCTACTTACAGTGGCAAGTAAATATTTCTTAGGCAAATCAAAGAGAATAGAAGAAATGTTAGGGCTAAGTGTTTAATTTAAAAGTTATCCAAAAGGAAAAAGAAGTCAGGCATAATAATCCCAGTCGCTTGGGAGCCTGAAGCAGGAGGATCACAAGTTCAAGGCTAGCCTCAACAACTTAATAAGACCCTAACTCAAAAAATAAAAAGGGTTGGGGATGTAGCTCAGTAGTAAAGCACCTCTGGATTCAATCCCCAGTACCAAACCAAAGCAAAAGGGAAAAAAAAGGTGATCAGAAGTCCAGAGACAACACAAACCCAACCCAAGATGAGAAGAGGCCCTTATGTGGTTTATGCTAGGTAGAAAAAGAGAATGTTTGCAAGGGACTAAGCATAAGAACTAAAACCCATCCCATCTTGCTAGAACCTAGTTTTACACATAATGCTGGATGTTCTTTTCCCTTTTCCTCTATAAGATGGACAGCATATAGCATATCTGTAAGGCTCCTTCAAGTTATATGCAGTGTGACTGGGCATAGTGGCACATGCCTGTAATCCCAGCGATTTGGGAGACTGAGGCAGGAGAATTGCAAGTTTGAGGCCAGCCTCAGCAATTTAGCAAGACCTCAAACAACTTAGTGAGACCCTGTTTTAGTCAGCCTTTTTGCCTCTGTAACTAAATGACCTGACCAGTGCAATTGTAGAGGAGGAAAAGTTTATTTGGAGGCCTACAGTTTCAGAGGTCTCAGTGCATAGACAGCCAGTTCCATTCCTCAGGGTTCAAGTGAGGCTAAACATCATGGTGGAAGAGTGTGGCAGAGAGAAGCCACTCACATGATGATCAAGAAGCAGAGAGAGAGACTCTACTTGTCAGAAACAAAATATATACCCCAAAGTTATGCCCCTAATTCCTTCAGCCACACCCTACCAGGCTTCAGTTACCACTCAGTTAATCCCTTCAGGGGATTAATTTGCTGATAGATTTAAGACTCATAATCCAGTAACTTCTCCTCTAAACCTTCTTGCATTTTCTCACACTTCAGCTTTTGGGGGATATCTCATATCTAAACCATAACAGTCTGTGATCTACCTAGCAGATGTTGGACATGCTGGACCATACAATTTTTTAATTTATTTTTAATTTTTACAGATTTCATTTTGATTCATTGTACACATATTGGGTACATATTTTCATTTCTATGGTTGTACATGATGTACATTCATACCATTCTTGTTAATCATACATGTACATAGGGTAATGATGTCTGTCTAATTCCACCATTTTTCATACCCCCACCCCTCCCCTCTCATTTCCCTCTAAGTAATCAAGTTCTTCCATTCTTCTCTAACCCTTCACCCCTCCCCAACCTGATTCTATATCATCATCCACTTACCAGGGAAAACTTTCGGCATTTGTTTTTTGTTTTTGTTTTTGTTTTTTTGATTTTAGAATGGCTATTATCAAGAACACAAACAACAGATGTTGGCGTGGCTGTGGGGAAAAAGGCACACTTTTACATTGCTGGTGGAGTGGCAAATTGGTACAACCACTCTAGAAAGTAGTGTGGAGATTCCTCAGAAAACTTGGAATGGACTGACCTTTTGACCCAGTTATCCCACTCATTGCTTTATACCCAGAGGACTTAAAATCAGCATACTACAGTAACACAGCCACATCAATGTTCATAGCAGCTCAATTCACAATAGCTAGACTGTGGAACCAACCTAGATGCCCTTCAACAGATGAATGGATAAAGAAGCTGTGGTATATACACACAATGGAATACTACTCAGCCACACAATTTCTTAAAACAAATCTCTCTGTTTCTCCGGAGACACTAACATAGGTCTTTTAACTAGCAGTACAGGTATACTTACCCCTGTGCGTTGGTGGTCTTTCATAAGTGATTATTCTTTCACTCTACTTCCATAGCAAATCAACACATTTTTCTTCTTTTTGTAGATACATTTGGTCATTGAATATGCTAATATATCCAATAAGATACAATGAGATCTTGCTGACCTGACTTGGCAAGAATTGTATTTTTTAAGCAACTTTGCTTATGAATTGATCATATGAAAGTACATAATTTAATTTTGGAGGACAATCTTATTTACTCAATATTCAAATTCTTGTGAAACCACCCAATGCAACACTTTGTACTGACAAATGTATAAAATAAATTAATGTTTTACTTATAGCTGCACTTGAAGTTTTGTGTATCAGCCATTTCCTGGACATCAACAGCTATTCTGATTGTGTAAGATGTTGTTTCAGGAGATCTCTTAAGCATTGTTCTTCCTTGTAATTATTTCACTTTGAGCTTAGCTACCCTGCTGTTGTATTATTTCCATGTGCCCACATTTGCATATTTCTATTGTGATAAACATCTGCATGCATCCTTACTCCTTTCTTTCCTGTCCTATAAGATGAAGCTTCCCTCCTACTGCTCAACCCACTGCAATCTGGCTTTTGCCTATTCCCCACCTGCTTCACCCAAGAACTGAAATTATCTTTACTGAAATAAAATAATACATTACACTGGTCAAATACAGTGGAGCCATTTAAAATCTTTATCTTACAGAATCTCTCTTCTGCTTCTTATTGTTGGATAATTATTTCTCAAAATTCTATCTTCTCTACTCTTGACTTCCCTTATATTATCTATCCTAATTTTAATCAAATATGCCCATATCCTTACCAATTTTATTGTTTTTCTATGTAGGCTCCTCCTCTTTTGCCTACAAATCTTTAATCTTGGGTTCCTTTTTTTTTTTTTTTGCCTTCAGGCTCTGCTTTTCTTTCATTATCTCCTCATGTTGAGTGATCACTAAAACGGTTTTACTGCCTTTTGTATTCAGACTTCTATACCCATATCTTAATCCTGATCTTTCCTGTACTCAGACTTATACTACAAACTTGATCCAAATTCCTAGTAGAGCTATTGGAGATGAAATCATAGTTGGGATCTTACCAGATTGCATTGAGTTCTCAGGTCTTGTGTCTTGGCATGGGAAGATGTCAAACAAGATATGAAACTTAGTAAAAGTACAGTAAAATTTTTTAGAAGATGAAGAAGGTGAAAACACTCTCAAGGGATAGAGTAAGTCCTCTTAGAGAGGGGAGTGACAACTCTTTTCTTGTGTCCCAGTTTTTATTGGGGTAGGAGGGAGACTGTCAGAAGGTCCCATGCAAATATCACTTCTTTACTTTGGATTGAGAGGTTCATAAACTAACAACCTAAGGGCAATTCTTGGTCATCTTGGCCTAGCTGACAGATCCTAATTGGAACTGGTTTTGGTCTCCAGTCTAAATGTTCTTGCTTTCCTGAGTCTGGGAATCTCTGATCTGTGTTGTTTGTGTAGGGTCTTGCTTAAGATATCTTAGCATATTAACCAGGTATGGTAGTGCACACTTGTAATCCAAGCAACTTGGGACTCTGAGGCAGAAGGATCACAAATTCGAGACAAACTTCAGCAACTTAGTGAGGCCCTAAGTAACTTAGTGAGAATCTGTGTCCAAAAACAAACAAACAAACAAACCACCAAAAAACAAACAAACAAACAAAAAACCAAGATTAAAAGGGCCAGCAATAATAATGCATCTCAGTGTTAAGCGCCCTGGGTTCAATCCTCAGTACCAAAAAAAATGTTTTTGAAATTGGGTCCTTCTGAGCAAACATATCTCGGTACTCCCCTGAATTTATCTATCTTACTCATATTGTAAGAGGACTAGTTTATAGGAGTGAAATCAGGCAAGGGTCCTGAAATAACAACTATCTTATTAGACCTGGATGGACCACCGGGGCAAGGCTGTTCATTACTGATTTGCTGTGTATTAAATATTTTCTCCTGACCCACTGCTCATGTCTAACTACTATGTAACAATTTTGGCAATGTTTTAATATTTCATACTATAATAATAAAACATCACTTTTGCTAAAAAAAAGCCTTTAAATCTCTCAACAATATGCATTGTCATTACATAGAAATTCTTAATGTCATCACAGAGCTATCTTACATATAATCTTATTTTGAATTTGTTCAATTTATTTAGGTATGTGGATTGAGAAAAGAAGATTAGATAGTTTTTTGGTGTTTTTTTTTTTTTTTTGCATTAGTGGATATTGAATCCAGTGGTACTCTGAGCTACATCCCTAGCCCTTTCTATCTTTTAATTTTAAGAAGGGTCTCACTACATTACTCAGACTGGCATTAAACTTGCAATACCCCTGCCTCAACCTCCCAACTAGCTGGGGTTATAGGTTTGCATCACTGTGCCTGGTCTAGATGTTTTCTTAAATTTGTGTGAAATAAAATATGTAACCATAATTGGATATATTTAGATTAAAATACATTCCCCAAGATAAAAGGAATAATAACTTAATTCAAACACATACTAAGACTTATGTTTATTATTTTTGGGAAGTATTAATTTGATACTATATCAAACACACCTGAGAATACAATTGATGAAATGTGACTGCTTAACATTATCATTATTACAAAAGCAACTTTATCTTTTCTCTTAAATGCAAAGTTGATTAAATAAAAGAATATAATAAATTTATATATCATATATTAGATTGAAAATTCCTTGAGGTCAGAGTATGTATCTTCCGTTACATGTTGAATTGTGTCATTGATACACTGAATTCTTCACCTTTAGTACCTCAAAATGTGACTTTATTTGGAGAGATGGCCATTATGGAGGTAAATAAATTAAAATAAGGCAATTAGGGTGGTCTGTAATTCAATGATTGGGGTAGTTATAAGAAGAGTAATTTTGGACACAGAGAGAGAGAGAAGATGATGTGAAGAACCCTATGGAGAAGATGACCATCCCTAAGTGAAGGGCATAGGCCTGGACAATGGCCTTTCTCCATAGACTTCAGAAGGAATCACCCTTGCTGGCTCCTTGATTTTGGACTTTAAGCCTTGAGGACTGTAAAACCCCTATTTCTGTTGCATAAGTCACCCAGTTGTGGTACTTTGTAATGGCATCCCTAGAAAAATAAAATAGTTGGGATACGTACAGGATTTGGTTCTTGAAGCACAACAATTGCTTTATAACTGGTTATTTTTAGGTTGAAACACCTCTTTTTGTTCTCCAAACAACCAACTTCTTTAAAAATGTAAGTAAAGCAATTAGACAAAATGATGGAAAAAATAATCTGTCACTATAAATTTGTTCTGGTTTTGTTTTTATTTTGGTCCTGGGGATTTAAGCCAGGGGGGCTTTACCACTGAGCTGCATCCCCAGCCTTTAAAAAATATATATATATATTATTAATATATATTTATATATATTATTTATATATATTTATATATATTTATGTATATATATTTATTTATATATTATTTATATATATTATATATAATTATATATATATTTTTTAATTTTGAGAGAGTTTACAAGGTTGCTTGGGCCTCATTATGTTTCTGAAATTGGCCTCAAATTGAGATTCTCGTGCTAGCTGGGATTATAGATGTGTACCACTATGCCTGAATGAATTTTTCTATCAATTGCTTTGGGTACAACCTGAATTTATGACTTAGGAAATTATTTTATCTATCTCTTAATATTGAAATTTGATTCCTAACATAGCTAAGGTACAATACTTAAAAAATTCTCTTTTTGACAGTTTTGCGTACTTTAAGGTTGAACCATTTTAGGTAATAATGTAAAAATATAATTCCATTATTTGGTTCTAATATTCACATTTTTCAACATTTAGCCCTTACTATACCTTAAAAAAAAACTTTCCACTTTTCTTGATTAGTTCTTTTCATCCTGAACTTTGCTTCTTTGCTTTGTATTTTATTGAGGATCATGTCCTCTTACTGAATAATTACTATATCTCATACACTATGTAATTTGTAGTATAATTTCATATTTTGTATCATATTTAGTCCTTACTACAACTCAGTGACCTGGTAATTATTATGTCCACCATTTAATTGAGGAAACAGAGGCAATGCTCTAACATTGAGCTGCACCCATAATTGTTATTTCTAATCTCTTATTTCACTATCTAGTTTTTTTTCAACTAAAATGTGTTTCTAGATGTAATTACACTAGTTTTAAATAAATAGCCCATCAGTTAAAACATCTTACCTGTAAATAACAGCAACCCTGACTCAAACAGTTTTTAAAAATAAAGACTTCTTTTTAATCTCACATATCAGTAATTCCAGAAGTAGGCTGGGCTTCAAAATTAATCTCTTCATTGGTTTATGAGGATGTACAGTTGCTCCAATGTCTAATTGCTCCAACTTCTAATCTATATATGTCCCAAACATTATTACCAAGTAGGGTTTATTTTATGATTTGTGAAGCTGATCTAGTTTACAGAAAACCCATCAACATAATTCTTTACATTATAAGTCAGCTCTAGCCATAAAGTCCAGGCACAGCAACACCCAAAGAAGAGACGCCATTTTATCCTGTAGCTTTTTCTTAGAATTAAGGAAAGTTTCCCTAGAATCCCTAGCAGCCTATATTTTGCAACTCTTGTCACCATATTAGTTTCCTATTGCTGTCATAACAAATTACCACAGGTTTAGTAACTTAAAACAACACATTTTTTACCTCACAGTTCCATAAGTTGAAAGTGCAGTGGGTTCTCTTCACAAGTCAAGGTAGAGGTGAGACTGGCCTGGGCTTCTATCTGGAGGATTTGAGGAAGAATCTACTTCCTAGCTCAACCAGGTCAACGACAAAATCAAGTTCCTTGTGGTTATAAGACTGATGTCCCTGTGTCCTTGCTGGAGGCAACCCCTCAGGGCTGCCTGCATTCCTCATCCAGTGGTTCCCTCGAATCCTTCTTGTGCTTCACATCTCTCTGGCTTTCCCTTCCTTCTGTATTTAGGTAAAGAAATCCCTCTGCTTTATAGTGCTTGTGTGATCAGATTAACCCACTCAGATATTCTCCCCACTTTAAGGTAAACTGTTCCTTATATCATAATCTAATCATGGGAATGACATCTCTTCATGTTCACAGTTTTCAAGGATGAGTGTGGGATATCTTGATGCGGGGCATTTTAGAATTATCCCAACCACAGCTGCAGTTGAATCACATGTCCTTTTCTGAACTAATCACTGACAAGGGGAATAAATTATTGTAATTTGCTCAGATAGTCTTCTGGGATGGAATGGAAACACTGAGGAATAAACTACAATGTTCATTATGTACGCACATGAAAATGCCTCTCTTAAAGAATGCTGGCTTCTGGATATAGAACTCTGCTTTTCCCCGTATGTTTTATAATGCACAGTACAGGCTGCTTATGGTACTGGTTAAACATTATTCTAGGGGAGACAAAAAAGAGAGACTTGATTTTAAACCTAGTGTTAAGAATGCAAAACATTTTTTTCCTGTCCTATACTGGTCAATTATCTTAAAAAGAGAGAGTGTTGATTGACTCAGTGATAAATGATAACAGTGTTGTGGATACAGTTTGAATTTTCTTAAAGGCCTTTGAGTAAAACTTGTTGTAGAAATAAGGCAGATGTAGAGAATATTGGTCCTGCTGTTAAAGGTCAGAAGTATAGTAAGGAGATGTAGAGTAAGACGTTTCATATAGGAAACTACTGTCCACTTAGAATTTCTAGAGAAGCAGTTACAGATTCAGACTCAGACTTCAGTGGTCTCCAGTACTGATTTCAGAGTTCCTCTGAAGGAATCATCCAACTTCTTTCCCTCCCTCCCTGTCATTCGCCGCCCTGCTCTGTCCAGTTTGTCAGAGTGTAAGGAAAATCTGGCCATAGCATGTCACTCCATTAATATCCAGTGTGGCTTTGGAATTATAGCTATCAAGGAAGATGTCATCTTCCCTATTCCTCTCTTCACATATGACCTTTCAGAAACTGTTCCTCTGCTTGAGATGATCACTTTCTTCATCAGCCCAGAATATATTTTCATCAGGCAAGAGCATCTAAGCTTGGGAGTTTCCCTCTTGGAATAAGGTTTCTACCACTGTTTTTTCCCCCCTACCACTGTTAATTGCACCATCTGACAGGAGGGTTCACCAAAAGTGGCTAGGCTAGGACAGCTTTGAGATTCTGAACTGGGGGCAGGATTTAGGACAGGTGAAGTGTACATTCTGCTTGTTGGGCTGATGTGCTATTACTTATATGCCAAAAGGTTGCTCAGGAGCCAATAAACTTTTTGAAGAATAAGTTATTCCAGGAAATGATGTGAAAGTGAAAAAATTAGAAAGATCTGGAACTTTGGCTATAATCATGGAACCTTTAACAAATAAAAAAAGGTCAACTGCTAAATCTGGTAGATCATCATCATTCCTATTGTTTCTAGATTAATTTTTTTTTCATATAAGCTTTTGATTTGGGTTATTTAAATTATTCACCCAGTGTTGGAACTGTCATTACTGTGTTCGTGAATAAGGACATAAAACATTGCATATTAGAAATATTACATTCTAGCTGGATGCTATGGTGCACACTTATAATCCCAGTGACTCAGGAAGCTGAGGCAGGAGGATGGCAAGTTAGAGGCCAGCTTCAGCAACTTATCGAGAACCTCGGCATCTTAGTGAGATCCTGTCTTAAAACAAATGATCAAAAAAAGGACTGCAGATGTAACTCAGGGTAAAGTATCCCCAGGTTCAATTCCCAGTACCAAACAAACAAACACAAGAAAGAAAGAAAGATATTCTCAAGAATGTTTCTATTAATTTTTATGTCAGATTCTTGTTGAATTATTTAGGTATAACTATTTGTAAGGCTAAATTATTTTGTATGTGAGTTAGCAGGATGAATACTTTATTAGTATAAATTGGTGAAATTGTGCCATCTAGTGCCCTTTACTAAAACAAGTATTTGTTTTCAGTTGCTAGAATCTTAAACATAACAGATTAAAACATGTCTAGAAATTTGTTTTATGCCTAATGTTACAGATAAATAATATGAGTACAAAAATGAAAATAAAATTAGAGCATACATTACTGGAAGAATGTATTCGAAGGACAGGAGAAAATCTAGGTGATCCTTTGGAATTAATGTGGTCATTCCAAAGCACTTCTCAAGATTTGTTTACTACCTGGAGTAGTAAACATTCTCTGTGGACTGTGTGTTAGCGAGGAGAGGAGTGAGAAGATGTGATGACACTGGATAATGAGGTTTGTGGTGGTTGGTGATAGAAGGGAAGGGAGATCTCCCGAGGTTGAGGTTTCTTCCCCCTTCCTTGCCTCTTCCCTAACAAGTGTGTTGCTGCTCAAGCTCTATCCTGAGATCTAGGGGAATCAGAGTTGTGCTGTGTTTTGATAGGAGGAGGAGAAAAAGAGGAGTTACAGGTTGTATTAGGATAAATGGGGGAATGTGAGGAATAGTGTGGAGAAAAATGACTTTTATTTTTTTGCTCTGGTAACTGCAGTTGATTGTTAGAGCTTTATTCATTTATCCAGGTTTGGCTTTGTATGAATTTGAAATGACCTGATTACTTCTGGAGACCTATTTTCATAGGCTAACAAAAAGTCTGTGTAGAAGGGAAAAGAATCAGATACCTTATAAAATAGTTGTGCATAAACATAATGAATTCTTTGTAACCATAAATATTTTAAAAATTTCTGCAGTTAACTACCTATATATATGGGATAAGTGAACATCATTTGTTAGTCATTATGCCTGTTCAATTAGGCCTAATTAGTTTATCTAGTAACCTTCACTTAAATATTAATCATGTGCTATCTTGTGACTTGTTACTTTCTTAACATTGAATTGTATAACTTATGCAGTGACTCTCCAGAACCTTTTCATCTTGTGAAACTGAAACTCTGTTCTCTTCAAACAGCAAGTCCCCATTTTCTTCTCTTCAGTGCTCGGCAACCACAATTCTACTTTCTGTTTCTGTGAATTTGATCCCTTTGGATACCTCATATAAGTGGCATAATATAGTACTTGTCTTTTTTGTGACTTATTTAATTTAGTATGATTTTATTAGGATTAGTTCATGTTATATCTTGTGACAAGATTTCCTTCCCTTTTAAAGCTGAATAATACTCAGGCAATTCATTTTAAAGTACTGAAGTTGCAGTTGGAAGACTTATTTAATCAATGAGAACTATAAATCAATTTAGTATGGTGCACATAACATAGCAGAAAAATACAGCTACCTTTATTTAGTAGAATTCAGCACAAAGTTGAGACAGAATTCCAACAACTGATAATCTAAAACTATATTAAGCTCCTTTGGGACCATTATGCAAGACAATAATTTTTTAAATGCTATGAAAAATGTCCTTAAAATTTCTATTAACACTTTTTAAGCTACAAAATTTGAGTCACCTGAGATTTGTTCTCACTACCCACTTAAGTTTTCATTTTTTAGCACTTGGAATTCAAATATCAATTCACCAATTCTCAAGTGTTAAAAGTACATGTCATATTTTCAAAAGTGCTTCAGTTAGTCTTTGTTTACCTACTTTGAAGGAAAATTAAAATGCTGTACACTTTTTAAAAGAACTAGTACCTTTACTTTACTAATACATTATATTTGATAATGCAATACCAATACATTTGACATTGTTTCCCTTATATTCATATCATAAAAAGTAAATTACCAGTAAATTATGAATTGGAACTACCCATCCTAGGAAGACCTAACCCATGAAAAAGGACAGGAAGAGCAACCAATGGATCAGGCTGATGCATTTGCCTTGATTTCAAACACAATTTCCACAGGGGACCAGAAGAACAGCAGACATTTCTCTGAGGTATATAATTTACTATTTGCATTGATTTTGATCAAAGTTAGTAAAAGAAACATTAGATCTGGCCTTTTCTGAGGTACTCCTAAGTGTACAAACTTGAATGAATTCATTTTTCATAACTTCAGTTATTCCTTTTATTTATTTATTTATTTATTTACTTATTTATTTATTTTTTTTGGTACTGGGAATTGAATCCAGGGGCACTCCACCACCGAGCCACATCCCCAGCCCTATTTTGTATTTTATTTAGAGACAGGGTCTCACTGAGTTGCTTAGGGCCTCGCTAAGTTGCTGAGGCTGGCTTTGAACTCGCGATCCTCTTGCCTCAGCCTCCCAAGTGCTGGGATTACAGGTGTGTACCAATGCGCCCAGCAGTTATTCCCTTCTTAACCCCACACGTTGTAGTAAAACCTTTCCCAACCTCCTCTCCACATCTTCTATCATGATGGATTACATGTAGCTTTGTCTCCCATTACTTTATTTGACTTTGTTTTTTTCCCCAGTATAGTTTCACGTGAATCTGATGGCATGAGACCTTACTTCCCAAATCAACCCATCTATGTTTATATGGTACAACATTTATTGCAAATTCTACCTGGTTAAACTCTTGCTATGTTCTTGCTTTACCTCCCTTATGGCAAGGAAACAATACTAACATTTCACAGTTGTACCTGCTTTCTTTCCCTCTTTTGTCCCTTTCAACCAAGGCTTCATACATCAAATTTTATTAATTCTGAAAAATTTCTCCCATTTTACAAGCAACACATAAATGTAATTATTTATTCTTTTCTCATGGTATCTTCTCCACCTCTATCCACTTTTTATTTTTATGTGTTTTAGGTAATGTATATGAATTGCCTAGCATGCATTCTTCTATACTTTTCTCCGTGTCTCCTATATAATAACTATATATGTACAATGCGTTTGACATGTAGTTTTTTTTTTTTTTAGTAATTCCTTGATTCCAAAATACTGTGTCATATATACTTTTCTGAATCTTGCTTTTCCCCATCATACCTCATAGAAATTGTATTAGTCAGGGTTCTCTGGAGGAACAAAATCAACAGGAAGTATGATTATAAAAATGGGATTTGTTAGGTTGGCTTACACAACCAGAAGCTGGATAGTCCCTAAGAGCCGTCTGTAGCTGGAGAGCTAGAAGAACCAGCAGCTGGGTAGTCCAACAGACAGAAGCCCTAGAACAAGAAGGATCAACAGTACTACCCTAGTTTGAGACCAAGCCTTCTGGAAACTCCCTGGAGAATCACTCGCAGAGTCCGCTTTGGAAGAGTGGAGAAGCGAGAGTCCAATATTCTCAGACGATTGAAGCAGCAATCAAGAACCCATTCAAGAAGAGTGGAGCTTGCATCAGCATCTGCTTCCTTGTTCTTCCAACTTATTATTGTTATTCCATCCTATTGGTCAGTGTTGCCCACACTTAGGGTCTGCACTTCAGTTCACTATCCCACATTCCAATCATTCCTAGACATCCCTCTTGGACACACCCAGAAACCTCTTAATCATGAGCATCTCTTAATCCAATCAAGTTGACAATTCAAATTAACCATTATAGAAATCATGCTCATTAACTAGAAAGACAAATCTTCAAAATGTCCAGGTAGTGTTTTGTGTTGAGTCTTTCACCTTATTAATAGGCATTTCATTTGTTTCTCTTTTTGACATTTTACGTGAGCAAAAATAAAAAATTATGTTTAAATATAAGTGTATGTGTATCACTTTATGATAGAGCATTGCTAAGGTATATATATCTTAAGAGTTTCTATATATATGATATATAAATATATAACATATATATATCTCATATAACTTTCAAAACTGATGGCAAATGAAAGAGAAAATAAAAGAAATGAATATAGACCTCAATGGATCAGAGAAGCTTTATCAAGTAGCAGAGGGACACATTTTCAAGAGGAAAATGGCAACTTGTTACAATAAGGGTCTGGGGTTTTTTTTTTTTTTTTTTTTTTTTATTGAACACAAATGGAGTACAGCTATTGTTTCACTGGTTGTACACAAAGTAGAGTCACACCATCTGTGCGTTCATGCATTTACACAAGGCAATGGTATCTGTCACACACTCTGTTATTAATTTTACCCCCCACCCACCCCCCACCCCTCCCTTCCCTCTATGCTAGCTATCTTTCCTCCATTCTTGCCATCTTCCCCCCCACATTATGCATCATCATTCATTTATCAGAGAGACCATTCGGCTATTGGATTTTTGGGATTGGCTGATCTCACTTAGCATAACAGTTTCCAACATCATCCATTTACCTACAAATACCATAATTTTATTCTTCTTTATGGCTGAGTAATATTCCATTGTGTATATATACCACAGTTTCTTTATCCATTCATCTACTAAAGGGCATCTAGGTTGATTCCACAATCTAGCTATTGTAAATTGAGCAGCTATGAACATTGATGTGGCTGCATCACTGAAGCAATCTGATTTTAAGTCCTTTGGGTACAAGCCAAGGAGTGGGATAGCAGGGTCAAATGGTGGATCCATTCCAAGTTTTCTAAGGAATCTCCACACTGCTTTCCAGAGTGGCTGCACCAACTTGCACTCCCACCAGCAATGTATGAGTGTAAGGGGTCTGGGTTTTGTCAGGTTCAGTGAGACCAGGTCATAGCAGAGCAAGTCAGTTGGGCAGTCAGGGGAACAGTTGAAGATACTGGAAATTAAGAAAGTCCAGAGCACATTGTTCTCCTTTTCTCACTGGTGGTTGTTATTTTTTATATCCTTCAAAAACTAATAACTCATGTTTCTATCATGTATAACTATGAAATTATAATTTTCCTGTGTTATCCCAGAAAATAGATTTTATTGGTCTTTTAAATCTTCACAGTTTTATTGGATAAAAAATGATATTCCATTGTGACCCAGATATAAATTTCTTCACTGCTAGTTGGTCAAATATATATTTTTGGTTATTTCACTTAGGTCCTCTGTGAATACCTCTTTATATCTTTTTCCATTTTTCTCCTGGGTTCTCTTTCTTTTTCTCATACTTTGTGAGAACTATATGATTACCAGGGTTTGTATATAGTTTTGAGTGTGTACCTCAAAGGTACATGTACCGAAAGCTTAGTCCCCAGTGTGGCAGTGTTGAGGTTGCAGAACCCTTAAGAAGGTAGGCCTGAGTGGGAGGTGGTTAGGCCACTGGGGACACTACCCTTGGAAGGAATTAATAGTTCTAATAGGACCCTAGTTAGTTTCTGCAAGTTTGGGTCATTATAAAAGAGCAGTTCTCATCCCTGAATCCCTCTTGCTTTCTGTCTTTCCATGTGACTGCGTTCTTCTTGCATGCATTCATAAAGCCCTTACCAGAGTCAAGTATATGCTGATAACTTGCTTTTAAATCTCCAGAACTGAGAGCTAATGAAACCTCTTTTCTTTATGAAGTACTGACCTCCAGTATTTTGTTATAGCAACAGAAAATAGACTAGACAATGCCAGTACAGATATCAAACCTCTTTCTCCCTGTTATGGGGTGTAATTTTAAGAACAGACTGATCACCACTGAGATCCAAATCTGAGTCTTTACTAACTGGCCAGCTGACTGTCTCACACAATGCCCCAAAATGGCTATTGGGAGAACAGTCTTGGCCATAGGGTTGTAGGGGTTTTTATACCATAAGTCAGTACATCAATCATAAGTGTCTGTTGCTATGATTCAGAGCTACAAACTAACATCAAGAGATCTAAAATCATTAGCAGGGGGGGAAGTGAGTCAAAAATGACCTCAAATGACCTTACTTAGGTACAAATTAAAGATTGGTTACTAACATCTAGACAATCACTGTTGACATCACTGTTGACATGGTACATTGTTTAGGAAAAATAAGAATCAAAAAGAGAACAATTTTTCACTTTATAAAAATTGCCGTTTTGTTTTGCCAAACATGTCATGCTAAGCAACTGATGGTGGGTACAGAGGTGGGGTGTTCCTATGGGAGAAGCATTTCCTATGTAACATGGAGTCTCAGGGTAAAAGGGAGTCTGTTTAGTCATTGCTCCTATAACCTGGGCTATAACATTTCCATGGAGTCAAATAGGTCAGCCTGTCACCCTGTCCACTGCATTGCACATAATTTTCCCAAACTTGCTGCTTATCAACTGATTTTCATTTATAGCATTTATAGAATGCAAAATTAATTTTTTTTGATATTGTCATACCTTTTCTCTTGACGCTTCTAAGTTTCAAGAGTTAAGAAGCACTTCTTTGCCCATACATATGATTTTCTAGATTTTTTTGTGTGTGGTATGGGAGATTGAACTCAAAGGTGCTTTACCATTGAACTACATTCCCAGCACATTTTATTTTTTATTTTGAGACAGTGTCTTGATGAGTTGCTAAGATTAGCTTCAAACTTGGGATCCTGTCTCGGCATCCTGAATCACTAGGATTATAGACATGTGCCACCATGGCTGCCTTAATTTCTTAGATTTTATGCTTGAATTTTATTGTTTCATTTGTTATATTTAAGCCTTAAAATACTTGGAAATTATTTTTCTAAATGTACAGAATTTGGATGAATTCTGTTTTCTTATAAATATGCAGTCAATTGTACCAGCAGAGTTATAAGAGTTTATCCTTCTCTAATGTAATGAAAATACTATCTTTGTCTTATGTTAAATGTTTACATATATTGGGAAACATTCTGGATTCTCTCTTTAGTTCTTCCTGATCACTTTGTCTATTTCTGTGTCACTAGTGTACTGATTTGATTATAGTCACTTTATAGCCTCTCTTCTGATTTTTGGGAATGGGGGCTCCTCCTCACCATCCTATTTTTTTCAAAATTCTTTATTTCCCCACATTTATTATAACAAAAAGTTAACTAAGGTTTTAACTGAAATTATATAATATTGTTTATTGATTCTGACTGGAATTTGATGAGATTACATTAAATTTTTTTGAAAATTGATATTTTATTATGTTGTTTTACTATTTAACTTTGGTGTGTCTCCACTTTTTTGTATCTTATTTATGTTTTTGTGTCTTTCATATCGCATAATTCTATGTAATTATTTTTGTTACAATGGGATATTTTTCCAATTTAATTTTTGAGGTACATGTTAAGATAGATAGTTACTGCTCTTTATATATTTAAGTTGAATTTAGTCATTTCATTTAATTTTCTTATTCATTCTAGGGTAATTTTAATACATTTTCTTGTGTTCTTTTGGTATTCAATCACATCATAGACAAGATGAAAATTTTTTTAATCTGTTGTTTTTAATTTAGTACCAGTTATTCTATTTTGTTGTCTCCAGTGGTTACATTATTATAAAATTTGCTGTTTTAAAATCTGTAAGTATTTTTTAATATATAGTACCCTTCAATTTCTATTATATGTAGAATTCTTGTTAAGAACACTTTCAGGGTTGGGGTTGTGGCTCAGTAGTAGAGCACTTGCCTAGCATGTGACACACTGGGTTTGATCCTTAGCACCACACAAAAATAAAGAAAAGTATTGTGTCCACTTACAACTAAGAAAAAAAATACTCTTTATTATATCAAATGTCTTTTCTGCATCTATGGGTGTGAACATATATCATTTCCTCTAACAATTTGTTAATGGAGAAGAGTACGTTAATGGTTTTCTGAAATGAAATCATCTGTCTAATTAAAGAATATAGCTGTTTAGTTTTAATGTATTGTGCTGTAAAAGCATTGCTGGATAGTTTGCTATTATTTCATTAGAATTTTTGCATATTTATTTATGATAGAGATCAGTTTTTGGTAGAATATTGATCATGTTTTACTATTAAAGTTATATAGATTCATGAAATGAAATGGAAGCAATCTATCTCTGTGATAATGGAATATTTTGCTATATTGGAATCACCTTTTTCTTCTTTTAGGTAACTTTTAAGTCTAAGTTACCTAAGACTTAGCTGTGATTTTTAGTTGGTGTTTATGCCTGCTTTTTAAATAAATTTTTAAAATTTTAAAATAGTTTTAGATTCCCAGAAAGGTTGAGAAGTATAGAGAAACCCCAGGCTCTTTCCCCTACGATTAACAACTTACGTTAGCAGGGTATATTCACTATAATTAGTGAATCCATGTTGATACCTTTATTATTAGCTAAAGTCCAAACTATTTGGATTTCTTTATTTTTTAATTTATTATTCTTTTTCTGTTCCAGAATCCCATACAGGATACCACATTACATTTGGCTTTTGTCTCTTTAGTTCCTTTAGGTTGTGATAGTTTTTGATATTTTGCTTGTTTTTGATGAGTCTGACAGTTTCGAGGAATACTGCTCAGTTGTAGGATGCCCCTCAGCTGACGTTTGTCTAATGAGTTCTTCATGATCAGATGTGTTAATAGATTCTGGGGAAGAAGATCATGGGGGTGAAGAGCCATTTTCATCATCTCCTACAAAAGGCACATTCTATCAACATAAAATCACTTTGATATTAATCTTGATCAACTACAGTTGTAGGATGTATCAGGTTTTCTGTGATAAAGTTATTCTTTTCCTATTTCCACAATGTATTATTTGTGAGTAAGTCACTTTGTACAACTGGACTTAAGCAGAGGAGAACTATGCTTTCTCCCTTTAGGGATAGTGTGGCTACCCAAATTATCTGGTGCATTGTAATGATTTTACATTTGAAAAGTTCTTAAGGTTTCTTTGTGGTCAATGAAAATTTTGAAGCCTAAAGTTTAATAATTTTATTATTTAATATTTATTTATTTCAATATGATCTATCAGTTCTGGAAGAAGTACCCTTAAATATCTATAAATATCATTATAATTGCCTTTTAAATCAAGTTCTTGTATTAGACTTTGCTTTATATATTCATTTGTTATGTCATTAGATGCATACAATTTTATCATTGTTGTATCATCTTCATAAACTTGGCTTATATCACAACTAGGTATCTCTCTTAGTCTTGCTTGCTTCTTTTATTCTTAAATTCCCTATACTCTACTACCTCGCTTCAATTTTGTTTGCATTTTCCTGATATAATTTGGTCTGTTCCTTTATTTTCAACCTTTATCAAAGTGTTTTAGTGACTCTTGTGAAAAGCATCTGAGATTTTAAAAAGACTCAGTCTGCAAATCTCTTAGATTTTACCCAGTAATTATTATTCATTGTATTTTTTCCCTTGACAATGTAGAAGTTCTACTCTAAGGTTTTCATTCTATTGATTACTTCTTTTCCAGTGCTCAAAATCAGAAACATATTTCTTTGCTCTTAGTTGCAACTAAGACATTATCTCTCTTACTAAGATATTTTATTTCCTTCTTAATTGTCTAAGGGTCTTTAGAATATTTTCATTTTCTCCATTCTCATCTCTTCTTCTTTTCCTCATCAACCATTATGTTTGGGACATGCTGTGCCACCTCTTTCTGCAACTCCTTCAATTCCTAATTTTAATCCAGTATTATTTATTAGACTATTATTAGTTTTTTATATACTGTCTTTGAAGTTTTTTGAAGCCTTACTTAGACATATTTACATAATTTTGGTTCATCTGTTATCATCTATTTATATTTAAATATTTAGTAGTCTGTATGTCATTCCTTTGTCCACTACCTTATAGTGTTGAAGGTGAGAACTCTGGTTTCATTCTGATCTTTTCTCTTTATAGGTAACTTATTCTGTCAGATTTTATATGAATTTTTCAGATATGTTCAGATGTATGTCACCTCCCAATAATTTCAACTCAATCTTGGTCACTTTAGCTTGAGGTTGTAGATTTTGTTGCCAGAGATGTTTTTTTACTTTTTCTTACCCCTACCTGTCTATCTTTTCTGCTTTTACCCTGCCTATTATTTGTATATTACTTATTCTAGACCTAGCTTCCAAGTCTGGTATTTCTTCCCTTAGAATTCTGTGTTTTTATATTTATTGCCTTCTATTTTGACATATTTCTTCCAATTGGTCTTCCAAGTCAACATGGGTCACAATGATGACTAACCTTCTTTCTTGACTAACTTTCCTTCACTTAATGTATATAATTGTTGATCTGGGAAATCATGTTTAGCTCCAGAATCTCTTTCCTGGGTTGCACTGAAATTTCTTTTCTTTTTCTTTTTGGTACCAGGGATTGAACCCAGGGGATCTTAACCACTGAGCTGAATTCCCAGCCTTTTAATTTTTTATTCTTGAGACAGGGTCTCACTAGGCTGCTGAGGCTGACCTTGAAGTTGTGACTTTCCTGCCCTAGCCTCCCAAGTCACTGGGATTAAAGGTGTATGCCACACTTGTACATTGTTGGTGGAGTTGCAAATTGGTGCAGCCACTCTGGAAAGCAGTATGGAGAATCCTCAAAAAACTTGGAATGGACCCATCATTTGACCCAGCTATCCCACTCCTCAGTGTATACACAAAGGTCTTAAAATCAGCAAAGTATAGGGACATCTATGTTCATAGCTGTTCAATTCACAATAGCTAGATTGTGGAACCAGCCTAGATGCCCTTCAATTGAAAAATGGATAAAGAAACTGTGGTATATATACACAATGGAATATTACTCAGCCATAAAAAAGAATAAAACTATGGCGTTTGCTGGTAAATGGGTGGAGTTGGAGAATATCATGCTAAGTGAAATAAGCCAAGCCCCCAAAACCAAAGGCTGAATGTTTTCTCTGATCAGTGGATGATGATACATAATTGGGGGGGGCGGTGTTATGGGGGGTAGGAAAGAATGGAGAAGTATGAATGGTATAGAGGAAAACAGGATGGGAGGGGGTGGGGAAAGGAAAAATAGACTGAGACAGTATTACCTTATGTATATGTAAGATTATATGAATTGTGTGAATTAAAAAAAAAAAAAAAGGTGTGTGCCACTGTGCCTGGCCTGTTGCACCGAAATTTCTTAAGTGCTCTTCTTATTTTGCTAGTTGTCATCTATCTCCTCCAGCAACTTTATTTCATATTCTGAATATTATTTGACAAAAATCTTTCTCTCTTTGGAAATGACCTTTCTTTATTAGCAATGGGGTCAGACATGCTTGTTGAAACATCCTCAGTGGCAGTAGTTTTGAAAATGGTGGAAAGTAAGCCTATTCCTTGTGAAGGATAGCTTTTCTTTCATTGCATCTGTTGGAACATTTTGAGAACTTAAGGCTTCATGGTTCCAAAAGGTCTCAGGAACAGTTTTAGAGGGTCAGATACATTAAAGTTGGTAGTGAAGGGAAAGGAAGCCACATTTAGATTACTGTATTTCCAGGTTCCCTATGTAAGATTCATTTTTTCAATTACTTTTTAAACCATATGGTTTCATTGGATTTCCTAGAAATTCAATTTAATTTAATAAACATTTATTAAGCTTTTTATTACACTCATAAGACTCATAATGATAGCATGATAAGGTAAATTAGTATCATCAGCTGATTCTCTAATACATTTTTACTTAGACATTGACCTCATAAATCTTTATATTAATAATTAGTAGTTAACTGGTACATGCATACTTATTGGCATAGACATACTTGATACAGCTGGACAAGTAGAAAATGGATTCTTCATGCTTCTTATAAATATCTGGCTTCTTTAATTCCCAAACTTTTTTTCTTGGTCTCTTTGTCTCGTTTCATCTAACAGAACAGTATTTTTTACAAAGTTAACTATCAGAAAACATGGATGATTATGAAGATTTCTGGGAGTTGAATTAATGATTATAATTATGCTTTATTCTGTTTTTGAATGAATAGCTACTTGTTTGATCTCTAACATTTTCCTTGTTTTTATTTTTGAGGTGCTGCAGTGATAGAACCCAGGGCCTTGTGCATACTAGGCAAACACTCTACCACTGAGCTACACTTCCAGCTCTGTTTCATAATGTTTAAAAGAATTGTCTATTTCTCGCTGGGCACAGTGGAGCACGCCTATAATCCCAGAAGCTGGGGAAGCTGAGGTAGGAGGATTGTGAGTTCAAAGCCAGACTCAGCAAAAACAAGGCATTAAGCAACTCATTGAGATCCTGTCTCTAAATGAAAGATAAAAAAGGGCTGGGATGTGGCTCAGTGGTTAAGCGCCCTGGGTTCGATACCTGGTACCAAGAAAAAAAAATTGTTTGCTTCTCAGAAACTTTGAAGTACGAAGCTGGCATCAAAAGCAATATTATTTGGCTTGTATTTCATTATATATTTTGTTATGCTTCTAATCACTAATTCAATAAACATTAAAAATACACTCTTTAAGATGTGCCATGCTAAATGCTGTGAGGAATTAAAACGAAAATGTTCTCTATAGTTTAGAATTAATAGATGACAAGGGAAAAAGGGTACTTCCAAGCAGAGATAAGTCTTGGACAAAAGCACCTGTATGGGAAATGCAAGGTTTACTTAACCAATATGTAACTTGTGTGAAAGCAGAATTGTGGACAATACAGAATAGAAATGCATTTTGGCTTGCTTTAAACACCCAATGGTAAGCTTATTTAGTGAGAAACAGGAGATTTCTGAGCAGGAGAATGACACTGTCAAAATTGTATTTAGGAAGATTAACCTAGTTGCACTGTGTGGGATAAATTCCAGCACAGAGATTTGGAAGAAGGAATTCCAATTGAGATATTAGAATAGAACAAATCAGGAGGGTTGAGTGCCACAACAAAAAGACAGTAAGAATGGGGCGAGGAGGTGGATTTCAGAAAGATTGCAGAGGTGGAAACAACAGAACTTGGCAGCCATTTAGATATGGGAACAAAGGGAAAAAAAGGAGTCTAAAAGATTTCAAGCCTTATGTATGGGAAGATGTTGCTCTTTTCGGGAGAAATAAGGAGATGAGAAGGAGGATAAGGCTTTCCAGAGAGAAGAGTAAATTAAAGTTTGGGCATATTCTGTTTGAAATCATGGTAAAACACATTAGTTGTTAAGCAGACACTTGGAAACGCATGTATCTCAAAGGAAATGCATGAATTATAAGAATGGCTAGAAAATAGAATAGTCAGACTAGGAAACTGGAAGACTCCTTGCAAAGGAGGAGAGAAAAACTTGTTCTCCCTCTCTGCTGGCTAGAGAGGCTGGAACTCCAGGAAATAATTTTTGGACTACAAAAAGCTTTCAAGAATGGAAGGCACACATCAAGATATGGAGCACTATGATGGATGGAGCATCCTGGTTCTCCACCACCAAGGGGTTAGCACACCACCCTTGAAATACAACCTCTACACATTTTTGTTTTTCAGAAGAATAAATAAACATGAAGGAAAATCCAAATAAGAATTGAAGAAAAACACGATTTGGTGTTTAGCTAGAGCACAGGTGGAGGTATTTCTCTCTTAACAGCTGTGAAAATAGGTTCTGGAGTCAACCTGATGGGCTTGACATCCAGCTTCATCACTCATTAACCATGCAACAATGGGAAAAAAAAGGTCATGGCTTTTAAATTTCAGAATCTTCCTAGTTGGAGTGGAGATATTGATAGAATCACCCCATCCACTGTGTGAGAAATGAGTTAGATTATTCATGTAAAGTGCTTCACACAGTTTCTATTCCATGTGTGTTCATAAATGTAAGTGAAAAAGAATCAGGTGGTTATGAGTAACATTTTGTGGCAGGTGGAGGGTAAGGCTCAGGTCTGGGAAGCAAGGTTAAGGATCCAACAGCTGAAAGAAGAAAGCAAGGCATGGTTGGGCTATTGCTCATTATATATTCAGAGGTAGCACTAGTCCCTAGCCAGTCCCAGCCAGTTCCATTTAGCCCCCTGAGTCTTTGCCATAGGCCTTTTTTATTTCTTTATATCCAGGTCAGAGAAGGCACATTCTGAACAGGTTATATAAGTATATAAGTGGGTGCATGTTCACAAGTAAATGGTTGTATATATGCTGACTTAGGGTGTTTATGACCTTGACTACACACTGACCATAACATGGCATTGGTTACACACTAAAATCATAATATAACCTGCCAAAAATCTTGGCAAGGGAGCCTAACTATAGCCATTTTGGCCTGCCCCAACATGGTATAATTAATTTGTAAAACACATTTCCTGATTTGGTAATTTCAGAGTCATTGAAAGTCTGTAGGTAAGAGAAACACACATTTATATTAAACAAAATAATGTATGTCAAATATACTTTGTAACCTTCAAATCATTCAATAAATTTTTATCATTTAAACTTGAGTGAATATCATTTTACTATGTCATCTCTAAGAACATTGATGGAGTATTTTTAGTTGATTTTGTTATATGCCATATGTTTTATTATCATTAATTTTTTTTTTTACAAAAAGCAAAACATTGGAAAATCAATACCTTGTAATGGGTCAAAGAAATTAGTTTCAAAATCAATTTGGTTTGATAATATTTATAAGGTATTTTGTGACTATTTAAGGCAGAATCCGCTCTTTGTTTGATACTTCAGATATGTTATTTACTTCATCCTTAAAAATCTATAAAGTAAAAACGTATTCTTATGGTTTGGATGTGAGGTGTCCCTCAAAAGCTCAAGTGTGAGACAATGCAAGAAGGTTCAGAGGAGAAATGACTGGGTTGTGAGAGTCTCAACCCAATTCATCACCTGATGAGATTGAGAGGTAACTGAAGGCAGGAGCGGTGTGGCTGGAAGAGGTGGGGAATTGGAGTGTGTGACTTTGGGGTATATATTTTGTATCTGGCTAGTGGGGTCTCTCTCTGCTTCTTGATCATAATGTGAGTTGCTTCCCTCTGCCACATTCTTCTGCCATGATGTTCAGCCTCACCTCAAGCCCCAAGGAATGGAGCTGGCCTTCTATTAACTAAGACCTCTGAAACCATGAGCCCCCCCCAAAATTTTTCCCCCTAAAATTGTTCTGGTCAGATCTTTTAGTCACAGCAGTGAAAAAGTTAACCAAAACAGGTATCTATGGAGTTCTCCACAGCAACTCAGTTAATAAACAATCAATTTTATTTTTGATGCTTTTTCTTATTCAAGTTTCATCTTAAAATTTATTCCCAGCTGGGACTGGTGGTGCATCCTATAATCATAGTGACTCATAAGGATGAGGCAGGAGGATTGCAAGTTTGAGGCCAGCCTGGGAAATTTAGTGAGACTCTGTCTTAAAATAAAAATAAAAAGGGCTGGGGATGTAGCTCAGTGGTAAAGCACCCTTGTTTCAATCCCCAGTACCTCTCCTACCCCACTAAAAAAAGTTTACTCTGTAGGGAAGCAGGAGGTAGAAATGAAAATAGCCCCAATTTTGAAGTCAAATTTATGTTTCATCTCTGATTAATACTGTGGAAATGGTCAGCTAATGTGTGGTTAATTAGCATTAAAACTGTGGCCTTATGAAGTCCTGAACCAAAATCTTTGTGCTTTTAGGCAATTATAATTTTGTGTTAACATATTTATTATGTTTCTTAGCAGCACACTCATTTCAGACTATCCAAGAGATATTTACCACATTAAAAGATAATGGAAATGATTTACTCTTCTCATTTAAAAATATTTTCCAAACTCTGAAATACTGTGTACCATTCTGGTTACTGAGCCATAAGAAGGAAATAACAGCTGGGAATATGAAGAAGAGCAACCACAATGATCAAGTAAGTAGTTGTTTTTATACTAAAAACAACACACACACACACACACACACACACACACGATTGGGGATTGAAGCCAGGTCTTGCTAAATTGTGGAGACTGGCCTTGAATATGTAATCCTCCTGCCTTGGCCTCCCATGTCACTGGGATTACAGGCATGTGCCATCCTTGCCTCTCAAATGTTTTAAAAGACTTTTTGTTAAATCTCTCAGAATTCTGTATTCTTAATAGATTCTCATAGGCCAGGTATTACAAAATTAGATGTGTCTGCAGGTGGTATAATACTTTAGTTGTGTGATATTCAGATAGAATGTTCCTAGAGAATCCAGAATCAATCACTGAAGATCTGCCATTGATGAGTTACCCATTTCTGTGAAGTACCTGAAAAAAGAACATTGACCCAGGAGGCAGGGAAGATGTAAAGAACCACTGTATTTCCAGTTGGTATTTTAGACACAAATTTCCTTTTAGAGGTCTATGAATGAGCTAGGAGGGACCCTAAAAAAGACACGTTGTCTAAGTTAGTTTAGGCTCAATGGTCAAAAAATCAAATTTGACAGAAAGCAGATAAAGTATTACTACTTCCATTCCCAATTTTAAACCCACGTGTATCAAAGGGAAGAGTAATCTAGGTTGTTGAATAGCCAGAAAAGGATATGAGTCTGCACCAGTGTTTATAGCAACCGTTTTGACATGAATTTGCTGAGTTGATAGTCTTGTGTGAGCCATCAAGGGCAAATGAGGTCTTAAGGAATATCCAATAGTATAAAACAAGCACTACTGAATCATTCTCTAAAGCATATGGATTTTTCGCCTTTAAGCTCTGTGACTTTCTTCCTCATGTGTCATAATAAATACATTCTAGATTTTCTCAGTGGGTATCTGGTGCATTTTGGGAAAATAAGGTTAAAATAACATGGAGAGAACTATGAGGGTTTCTGTAAGAATGCAAGAAGAACTGAAGTCAATCACAAAGAATCATTAGCTCCTTAGTAGGAAGAGTTTTCTAAAATACTGCAATACTGGATCTCTTACTATTTTATGCACCTCTCTTGCTGCCTCTTCTTTAGGATAATTATATGGGTTTTTCCTCATTTGAGAATGTCTGAGGCCAGGGGCTTTCTTATATCTTTGTGACCCGATAGCTTAGCAGGGTATGGAACCTATAGAATACACCAAGTGTTTTTAAAATGAGTAAATTATTCAGGTAGCTATTGATTAGGAAAAAAGGTATTAAGAGATACATCGTTTAGAAGCACATAGCCTTTTAATACATGGAGAGTATTCTATATAATTGTGGCATAATTGAAGCCACAGTAAATAATGCACAGAATTGAGAAGTAAATTATGTATTACAGAGGACAAATGCATTAAAATTTGTAGTAGGGACAAATTAAAATATAGCTCTTTAGGTGGCAAGGCATGGTCAAGGCATGTCTTTAAGGTCTAAACCTTTAAGGATGTTTAGAATCTAGGTAAGTTTTTGACGGGAAAACAGCTTGAGACAAGTAGAGGTGGATTCTGACATAGACGTCTTAAGCCCTTTGCAGAAACCAGATTCCTTTCACTTAAGGTACTTATTGGTTCAGTGCGGTGGACTGGGAGTTTTCTAATGGCTTCGTCTTGTTTTATAAAAGAGGTAAATCAATGTTGCCGTTGCCTGGCATTTGACAACAGAAACAGCTTTCAGTCACCTGCACTCGCCTTGCTTCAGTTGGTGAACTTTTCTTCTGGTTCCTGATTTCTTGTCACCCCGTCTCCCCACACCCCTCTTCCCGCCCTCGTCCCTCGGCGGGTTTCTTTTAGCAGTTTGGACTAAGGGTTAAAATCACTGGTGCTTTTCCTCGGTGGGCGAGAGCTTAGCTACAGTAGGAGTGGAGGACGAGCTTGTGGAACCCAAGATCTACTCTGCGCTACTGCTTTTTTTCTATAATTTTTGCTGAGTTTCTTCCCAGCCAATCTGATGTATAGGAAAACATGAAGACCAAGCTAGCCCTCAGCCCCTTCTAACGCGTTTTCCAGGGCTTTTCTACAAGTTGAAAACACCGGGACATACAGCTCTGATGGTGGCAAGAAAAGTTCCAAAGCAGTACCACCTCCTTACGGGAGCAGAAGGAGCGGAAGGTGTCCGGAGGGCGCGAGGGGAGGCTCAGTGCGCATGCTCCGAGGACTGGGCTGCGAAAGTAGCGCCAGCCCTTTTTCTCGGAGTCGGGGTCCGCCCCCAAACTTCCGGGGCAGAGAGAAATAGGCGGGGCCGGTCCCGGAAGCACCTGGGTGCGCGCTTAGTCCCAGGAGTTCTTGGCTGGTGAACAGATGATTGTTTGGGTACTCTAATCTGTGGTTGCCTGTCCCCTCAACTTTACCATGAGGCTAGAAATCGACTTTGAGGAAATCTGACGCCATAAGCGGGTCTGGCGATAGCTCCTACGCTAGCTCCTGGGTTTGTGTGATTTCTTCGCGGGCCTCAGAGTAGTGCCCGCCTCCTTTTGCTCCACACTTCTTTAGCCAACTCGTTTTCACCCTCTGCTGTCCCGCCCATCCTCCTAATGTATGACCGGGCTCCCCGTTTGCTCAGATTGGCTGAAGGTGGCAGCACTGAGGAGCATGTGGGTCCTGGATCCTACCAGATACCTTCCTTGAGAAGGCAGGCAACAGGTAAGATATAGGAAAGGCCAGTTTCCCGCGACAACCAACCCACAGCCTAGCCTGCTCGGCTTCTGTGTGCTTGTGAGTTAAAATATAAACCGAAACGGTGCCACTTAAAAAATTGAAGAAAACTTTAAGCGGGGAAGATGCTACATGTAGGCGTTTGGTTTCCTGACTCTGTTGACTATAAAATCCAAATCCTGTGTACTAGCTCTGGCTGTCTCTTTTCTTTGAACTCCTGTGTGACTCACACACCTTTTCTTCCATTAATCAAATATTTACTTACAAAGATGTAACTTTTATGTTCCTATTTCGCAGTATCATTTAAAGATAGTCCTATCAGTTTTTTTCAGGCAAATTATCTGACCACCCTATCCTCTGTTCGAACATTTCATGAGGTCTTTTTCTGCGTTCGCTTAAGAAGTTATATTCTTCTTTTTTTTTTTTGGAACCAGGGATTGAACTCAGGGAAACTTGGCCACTGAGCCACATCGCCAGCCCTATTTTGTATTTTATTTAGAGACAGGGTCTCACTGAGTTGCTTAGGGCCTCGCTAAGTTGCTGAGGCTGGCTTTGAACTGCGATCCTCCTGACTCAGCCTCCCAAGTCGCTTGGATTACGGGCGTGCGCCACCTCGCCCGGCATAGAAGTTATATTCTTGAAAGGTGCAGTGGAGATTGGTAATTAAGTTAGTTATTTGCATTGACTTAGGCCAAACTTTTAACAAATATTTCCAATTTGCTTTCTACTTTTTCTATTCCAATTGCTGGGAGCCTAATACCCGCCAAATGGTTATTTTTTCCTTTGTTGACCCACATTTTCCCCTATAAATTCACTATACCTGTATTTTTAAACAGATGCCAGAATCTCTTTCTGTTGACAATAGTTGATCAGCTTAGGGTTGGTTTAGGTTTCTTTGGGTGCAGTAAAATTTGTCAGGTGTCAGTATTTTAAATCTTGAACTTTTCTGCTTTTCAGCATCCCATTTCAGTATTTTTGGAGTTCATTATGCCTATATTTTAATGTAGTTGACCTGTTAAAAACATTTACTCCCCAACAACCTACTAGTGACCAATGAGTGCCTAAAATGCTTACAGCTATGACACTTTTTGATTCTTAATACAATTGATCATTTTCTTTATAGAAACACTTCTTCCTGAGGTACCTCTAACAGCATCATTTCTCTTGGTTCTTTTTCCTGCTGTTGTTTATTCTTTTGACTGTGCCAATAATTAACTTATTGCCTCTCAGTTCCAAATCTATGGTTCACCACCTTGCTTGTTATAATGATGCTGAACCCTGTAAACCTTTCTCCTTTGCCAGTTGGCAGGAGGTTCCGTTTAGTGGAAGGCCCTGGAGGAAGGGTCTTTTCTTCCTGACTACTGTGTTCTTGCTTCCAAGGTGCTCATATGTGAAGAACACCCAACAGTGCTCACCCCAACAGGTTTTAGGGGGCATTCCATTGGGCACCTTCTCAGATAAGGTCTTGCTGAGCCCCAAAATTGATTGCTGTTAACATAGTAGCAGCTCTAGGTATGGCTTCCTGTTCGTTTACCTTGACCTTCAGCAACTCTCCAAACACCTTCAGCATCCAGTGGAGACCTCTTGTGTCATTCCCTTTTATTTTATGGTTACCATTGGTTAGCATGGTTGGTTTAGAAGATGGAGTACCTTCAACTTGACTGGTATCTGAGCATGGTTTCTTTTTTTTTTTTTGGAACCAGGGATTGAACTCAGGGACACTCGGTCACTGAGCCACATCCCCAGCCCTATTTTGTATTTTATTTAGAGACAGGGTCTCACTGAGTTGCTTAGGGCCTCACTAAGTTGCTGAGGCTGGCTTTGAACCCGCGATCCTCCTGACTTAGCCTCCCAAGTCGCTTGGATTACAGGCGTGTGCTACCACGCCCGGCATGGTTTCTTTTTTTGACTCAGAGTTCCCAGTTTTCTTATCCACAACTAGGAGAAAAATGGTCTGTTTTCCCAATACTTTTCTCCACATCATCAAAGACCTCTGCATCCAGTGTGGCAATGAAGTCTCATTTTATTTCTTTATTTCTGGAGTTGGCCCTGTTAATGTATCTGCAAGACTAAGATCAGCCATTCTATCCTGCTGCAACTGCCCAAGTTAAGTTACTACTATTCACTTTTTTTCCCTCACATTTTTGGGAAGGATACAGTGCAAGTGCTATTGCCCTTTTTATTATTAAGTAAAATTAAGTACAGAAAATTGTCAATTTATTCAAAGTTACAGCCAGTAAAATTCAAATTGAGTTTTTTGATTTCAGGTCATACACTCTTTCAGCTATCTCATACATCTTCATTTTCAGATCATGTACCAGAACAGTTTTTGAAAGAATATACAAAAAGAGGTCAGAATATTTTCCATAAAAAGATATTATTATCAGGCAGACAAAATCACCTGACTGAAGACCAAGCACATGTGGTTTCTTGAAGTGAGTACTGCTTTCATCAATCACTTGGAGATAGCTCTGTCAACCAAACCACAACATTTAGCACTGCTGGCATGAAAAATACAGACATATTCCCTGAATTAGGTAGGGAAGGTGGCCATGGACATTGCCATATTTACAGATACATTGCTCTTAATTTTAAACATAGTCTGAAGTTAAGAAGTATAATTGACTATAGGTACAACAACGGGTGACTAGCCTAGAAAATACAAAAATCATGTAGTGAAAGGAGTGAATAGGCCTACAATCAATTAAATGCCTACTACTTGGAGAATATAAAGTGTTCAGAGTACTATCCCTGCTTTCAAAGAGTTAAATAGAAGCTCAAAGACACTCATAAGGATAACTTGACATATGAACTATGCTGTTGACTAGGTAAATGTAAGTCAAATATCAGTCCTTAGTTGCATTGTGTAACTTCCGTTATTATTTTGGAAAAGTACCTGACAAATGATTAAATAATGAATCAGGAAATCATTTTTCCCCTTTCTTTCCAATCCTTCATAGTCTTCTTTAAAGATTTCATTTATTTTTCTAAATGCTTTAAAAATGTTTATATACTAGACATTCTATATTTTGCTTGTTGGCTTTTCTCATATTTTCTCATTCATATTTATAACCTCAACTGCTATTCATATTCTGATTCTGATCATTCAGGTGAAAATCTTGAGATTTAGATGATATAGATCTCCAAGATGAGCTTTCTCTTGATCTTAAGGCCTTTAGCATTGTTGTTCCTTTTTTGGACATATCAATCTGGATGGTCTCTGGCATCTAAATTCCAAGTGTTCGAGCTCTTTGTTTTCCCCACCAAAATAGTGGCCCCTTTAAAAACGTTCTCTCTTTATTCATCTATTGTATACTTCAAGCTTGGGAACTGCTCCAGTGTCCTCCTCTGCCTGATCATTCCTTTGATCATTAAGACCTATCCATTCTATTTTCATAGTCTTTCTGAAATTGGTTCCCTCTGTTTAACTGCCCTTTAGTTCAAGTTCTCATTATTTCTATTTTGAACCAAACCAATAAAATATTATGTGTTTTCTTCTATTTCAGTATCCAATTCATCTTCCCTCTGTGTCTGTGGCTAGAATGATCTTTCTGTGACATACTATTTATTTGTAACAAAACAAAACAAAACAAAAAACTTCTCTAACACCAAGGTTAAAAATGAGAATTCCTTTATATGTTAAATAATCTTCTTCTTCTTCTTATCCCTGACCTGGTCTCCCACTTAACTTGATCTTTCCAGGCACCAGTTCCTCCTACACTTGAACTGCACTTCAGTGTAGTTCAAGTTTGCAGTTTTAATAAGTTCATGTGGGCTCAATTCTGTGACTTTGTACCTGTTAATACATAGTCCCAGTATACTCTGCCTTCTTCCCCTGGCTAATTCCTATTTATTCTTCCAAATTTAATAGAAATGAAGCTCTCTGACTCTACTCCATAGTTTTTTATATATATATATACTATATATACATATATATAGTATATATACATTTTATATATATATGTATGTTATGGATTGACACAACATTTATTTAATTTATTTATATTTATGTGTTGCTGAGGATGGAACCCAATGTCCCTCACTTGCTAGGCAAGTGCTCCACCACTGAGCTACAACTTCAGTACCTTCTCTGACTTATTAATGATTCTTTTCATAGCACTTTAATTTTATGTTGTAATTTCTGTTAATAGATCTGGAAGTCCCACTAAAATGTGAGTTGCTTGAGGGCAATATTCATGATCTTTATTAGTCTCAGTTAAAACTGGGACAGTTGAAAAACCCAATACTTTAACATAATTGCACAATGAAAAAACAAATGAACCACATATAGTGGAATTAAAAACTCTTTTAACTGTGTTAACTCTGCTTAGAGGACAGTAAGTAGTGTGTGGCCAGGCCCTTTTTTATACTGTTTTAAAGGATGTACCTTGTTAACCTATGAAAGAAAGTAGGAAATTCCATGCTTGGGAACTGAGCAGTTACATTGTTTTAATGATACTCAGTGATAACATGATGATAATTGATTGGTAGAAGGAACAGATATATCCTTAGTCATTTCTCTGTTGGATTCCCTGACAAGATAATTTAAAAGCAGATACTATGTCTTTCCTAGGTATATTCATCTCTTCTGTCTTTAAGATCAGTAACACACTGGACTATGCAGAAGTATGCAGTTATTTCAATAAGAACCAGGTAGATTTTCAGCATATGATGCAAGAAAGACAGATATTGGAACTTTTATGTAATTTACTTACTTGTAAATTAAATTTCACAAGAGGAGAGGATTTTAGAGCTTGGAGATGCAGATACTCTGTTCCCAACTTATTTCTCTCCTAACTACTGCTCTTTTTACTATAGCCTGCTTTAGTTAGTCCTCCAGTATAATGGCTCCATATTTTCCTCAGGAAATTCCATTTTAATTTGTAGACTCGATTGCCTTAGTTTTAGGCCATTTGATCAGACAGATTCTCTTCCATCTGGGATTTGCAACCTGAAAGGGACAGAACTGAACTACTTTGCTTTCACGAGTGGAAGGGATGATGGATATCTGAATTCTAGATTAGTAAGAGTTGTGCCTGATTTTTTCAATTATCTGAAAAGGAAGTATAGCTTACGAAAGTAAATTTTCCTTGAGACAACTCGGCTAGTATGATGTGATAAAAACATATTTCTTGTAATTATGTAACTGCTCCTGGTACTGTGTTATGCTAAGGAGTATTTCATTGTTTTTTAAAGTTTATTTATGTATTAAATGACATCCCACATTGGCTATATATTTTAGTTATCTGTATTAGTTCTGCATTAGCAATGAAAACTGAGTGACATCATTCCCTAAATATTTTTTTTCCAAGATTTCTTCTTTGATAGTGGAGCTTTGATAGTGGACCTTTGCTATTGAAGCAAGAGGGATCCATTGTCCTGTACATGTGCTTAAATGCTTTTTCCAAAGAGAATGATTTTTATCTTACTTGCCAATCAGCAAGTAGGGGAGGCCACATCGAAAAACGAAATCTATCTTTATTTACCTTGACTAATTAATTAATATGCAGGTGATTACTGTATATGTGTCAAAAACCTAGTTTTTTATATGTGAAGAATGTCCTTTGTGGCTGTCATTGTGGGTATAGAATTTGTCCTTTAATCACATACTGCCCGGTTTCTTTCTCAGAATGGAGTGACTTTTATTACTTCATGCCAGTTTGATTTATCTTTTGCTGTTGGCAGTTACAACTCAATATATCTCAAACTGATTTAATTTCTTTCCTCTCAGATATTTCCTATATTCTTAATTTCTTCTTTCTGTTTGATTTATGATTTATAGTTGGCATTTCATGTGTCAATTTATCTATCTATGTGAAATCAAACTCCACCAACTAATTCCCCAGAACGCTTCTACATTTTAATGTTGGCAGCACTGTTTGTAGTGTAGTTATTTGTCTAATTTCTTCACTTTTTTTCATCTTCTTCATTATTGTGCTCTTACTGTCTCATACTCGTACATCATGTAAAATTAAGAATTCAGTATTGTGACAGATACCATTGCCCTGTGTAAATGCATGAACGCACAGATGGTGTGACTCTACTTTGTGTACAACCAGTGAAACAATAGCTGTACTCCATTTGTGTTCAATTAAAAAAAAAAAGAATTCAGTATTATTGAATGAATGACTTAAAGGTGTAGTTTAGAATGTCAATTATTAATTCTATATTTATTGTTTGCTATTTAGAGCACTATGTTAAGGTGATCAACTGTCCTGTTTTGTCTGGGACTATTCTAGCTTTAGCACTCCATGTCCAGGAGAAGCTGGAACAGTTGGTCACCATAGCAATAAACATTAGATACACAGCTGTAAATTAAAAAAATAAAAGCCCCCTCCCTTGTGGAGCTTATCATTTAAAATGTTTTAATATTCTTATAATTTTACTTGTGCTCAAAATTTCCTTTGTACTTTCAGTTTATTGACAGAAATCTATGTAATTAATTTTGTAATACTTCGATAAGGGTGTTATGAATGTTGGCTTTATTGATTCTCTGTTTCCCTCATGTGTATATAGAGTATATTTATTCTGCCATCAATAATATGTTGGATACACGAGGCTATGTGCTGTTTAACATTTTTCAGTTAATTTCAGTACTTAGCAATTAATTTTACATTGTTGGGTAGGTTCAGTTAGGGGCTCTGCAGTGTTCTGATTGACAATTGCCTCAGAACTAGCCTTGAGCTTAGCTTTCTTAGTTTTCATATTTGTTTATCTCTTACTCCCTTAATGAATGTATGAACTTAAAAATATACCTTTAATTGTGAAATGTAATAGTGTTTGTATAGAAATTTGCACAAAATGTAGAGGTTTTTTTGGTGAAAAGTCAAGAAATAGAACATTGCCAAACTTTCCTTTTCAGTCGTAATCCTTTTCTCTACAGGTAAGCATTATTCCACAGATAAGCACTTCAGGTAAGCACTATCTTAATTTTTATGATATTGATTCCTTGCTTTTCTTTACTAATAGTTAAACCCTTTTATCATTATGAATTATTTTTCTTTCTCTGGAAACTCCTTGTTCTAAAATCAGCATTGTTGGGTTTTAATATAGTCACTCTAGCTTTCTTTGATTTTTAGATGCATGATGTATCTTTCTCATCATTTTTATTTTATTTTATTATTAAAAAAATTTTTTTTGTTGTAGATGTACATAATACCTTTGCTTTATTTTTATATTCATTTTTTATGTGTTGCTGAGGATCGAACCCAGTGCCTCACAACTGCCAGGCAAGTGCTCTACCACTGAGCCAGAACCCAGCCCCTATTTTATTTTATTTTTGAGGTACTGGGGATTGAGCACAGGGCCTTGCACATGCTAGGTAAATGCTCCACCACTAAGCTCCACCCTAGTCCCCTTTTTAAATTTTATTTTGAGATGGGAACTTGCTAAGTTGCAGGCTGGCCTAGAATTTGATACCCTTCAGTCTTAGTCTCTTGAATAGCTGGGATCACAGGTATGTGCCACCACACCTGGCTTCCATCCTTTTATATTTTAAGAAACTCTGTGTCTTTATGTTTTGAGAGGGTTTCTTATTGATAGCATAAAGTTAGGTCTTGGTTATCTGATGTGATAATCTCTGCCTCTTAATTGAAGTGTTTAGAACTTTAACCTTTAATTTCATTATCAACACCATTGAGTTTACATTTATTCTTTTGCTATTTGTTTTCTTATTTATTCCATTTGTTCTTTGCTTTACTTTTCCTACGTTTTTGTATAAATTGAGTTTTTAAATGATTCTTTTCTTACTCCAATTATTGGCTTATTTGCTACCTTTTTCTCATTTATCTATTTTAAAGCAGATAATATATTTCAGTGTCACCCATTCCAATCAAAGGAAGGAAAAATACATAATTGAATAAATGGACATACAGCACCCAAGTTTTATTTACAGGAAAAGTTTCATTCAGTTTACATGCAAATAACACAAATGTATTTTTAGAGATGTTTCTGAGGTGCCTGTTTTTTTCCCATTAATCCACTTTGCTTTATTTTTAAGTGGTTGCTTAGGGTTTATAATATATGTTTCTTATTTCATCTTCAAATAATATTTCACTGCTTTGCACACAACACATGAGCTTCTCAACAGTGTTTCCTTTTTCCCTATCTCATCCTTTGGACTACTGTGATTGTACATTTTACTTTAACATACACTGTAATGCATATGTAATAATATGCATATGTAAATTTCAGATTATTTTTGTTTTAAACATTTATTTTCAAAGTGGTTAAAGACTGAAAAAAATGTATTAACCTACCTAAAATTTTTTGTTAATCTCATTCAGTGTATGTTTCACTTCAGAAGTGTGATATGAGTCCTTTTTATATCTTTCCATCATGTTCCTCTTTCTTCTGTCTTGTTGAATATATGAAGAATATTTATAATAGATACTTTAATGCTCTTATCTGCTAATTGCACCTTCAGTTTTTGAATCTATTTTATTAACTCTTCTGTGTATGCATATTTTCCTGGACACTGACAATTTGTATGATTCACTTTATATAATCTGTATTTTGGTTTGTGTGTATGTAAGTATATTTGAATGTGTTGAAGTGAAATCTGTGTCTTGATCTCTGATTACTTACTCTGATTTGGAATGTTCCACTAGTATGCTGGGGTTCTCAGCTCTACCAGAAAACAGTTGCCTTTTTAAGATGAGCCTTGGATTACTTTTAAAATGTTTTGTTCTTGTGGTCTTTGTTACTTAAGTTTTTTTCCCCTCATTCTCTTTTTCTTTTGTTCATCTTCCTTTTCTGCTGCTTAGGAACAGTCAACACCCAGAGGATTTTGTGTGCATGTGTGTGTACTCGTGTGTTTTCATTGGGATTTGAACCAAGGACCTTACATACCCTTAGTATATGCTGTACCACTGAGCTATACCTCTAGCCTCAAATTAACACTGAGTCCCCCCTCCCCCTTTTTCCCTTCAGTATCGAGGATTGAACCAAGGGCCTTGTTCAGGCTAAGCGACCTCGCTATCATTGTGTTACATCCCCAGCCCTTTTTATTTTGTTTTGAGACAGGGTCTAATTAAATTGCTGAGGCTGGCTGCTAGCTTGTGATCCTCCTGCCTCAGTCTCCTCAGTCTCTGGGTTTACAGGCAGGTACCACTAAGTCATTCAACAACCATTATCATCATTCATGAAGCTTTCCTAATCACCTCAATGTAGAGGAAGACATCCCTTCTTTTTAAGTTTCTGGGAATTTATTTGGGAGGCTTATCTTTATTTTAAATTATTTTAATATATTTTTTTTAATGCTTGCAAGAGTTTAAAAAATTTTTTTTAAAGAATGATGTCTGTAGGGTAGAGAAAGGGGATCAGGGGAAGGGAAGAAGTGAGGGATCTGGGGGAAGTATTGGGAATTAAAATGGAGCAAATTATGTTATATGCATGTATAAATAAGTCAAAATGAACCCCACTATTAATACTGCACTAATAAAAAAAAAGATTAAAAAACTGTCTGTATTTTTGTTACATCATTTTTATGCTGCAAAACAAAATAAATAATTCTTGATTCATTTGTGTTTTAATACATGTGGCCCTCAAAAAATGTTTAAAATAAGGTATCTTTTACTATTAATTGAGATTGATAGGATTTTATTATAACTAATTATCATAATCAATTCTTACAGTAGCATTACATTTTTCTCTAGTGTACCAGATTGTGTTCAAGTTATGAGTGGTCACTATTAAATATAGCTGTTCTATTCTTTCTCATTTTTTTAAATGTACATGTCGCTTAAGCTATATTCTCAGTACAGTTCATAAATTTTTTATAAATTAGTTTTTCAGTAGTATACAAATTTGTCTAATTTTATGATTGCTTGTTCCAATGAAGTTTGCATCTTGGATTTGTAAATCTTTCTTTAGAGTCCAAGAATCAAGAAATATTTACTGAGCACCAAGTAGGTGCTAAGGCAAGGAGACAGCATTAGTTACCTGCTGTACATTTACTTGAAATTCTTTTCATATAGTCTGTTTCTATAAGTTTATATATGCTACTTTCTATAAATAATATATTCTATTTCAGATAATAAAGCAGTGATCTTCTGAGGATAAAATTGTTTTATCAGTTAAATATAAATACCATTTTCATCTCAACCAAATATAGTTAGAAGACAAAACTCTTTTATATTTTATTTTCTTTAGGTATTTTTTCTGTTGTTCAATAAGAACCTTTAGGTTCTTATTTTAATATATTAATAAAATCTAATATTTTGTAACAACTCTGTGGCTATCCATTAGTTCTGAAATAATAGTCTTAATGTTAAGAGTACTAAATGATTATATGTATTTTGAGTGTTTTTTTTTTTCCTCCAAAATCTTTGGAATCCTGTCAAATCTGCCAGTGATACGTGATACATTTAAAAAAATTTTTTTTTGTAATAGGTGGCTGTGCACCATTTCTTTCTTCAAGTACCAGAGAGAGTACTTTTACTATTGCCTCTGAAAATGAAAAAACTGTTCCAGGTCCAGGGCACTATAATGTTTCTAAAGCCCAGGTACATTTATAAAGTTATTCTTACTGTCTTATTTAATAAAAGTCATTTTTTCCTTCCTCTAGTAGTCTAAAATGTCATTTGATATATTTTATTTTATCCTTGTAATCATCTTATCTTTATTTTCGATCATTATTTTATAATTTAAAGAAAAGAAAATAAATGCATTTGATGTTGATTACCTGATTAGGTGATCTCCATTGTTCTATGTATCTTCTATAAGACACAAAACATTGTTACATGCTTTGTGGTCCATGAGACGAGGAGATTGGGACTCTTGAGTGAATTATGGCTCCTTGAAGAGGTGCTGGTCAGATTCTTGAGATTGTGCAGAAACAGGAGACAGGTGAGATGATGGCAATGACGGTAGTTTTAGAGTATGTTTTAGAGTAGGTAAGCGCTCTGCCACTGTTTATGATATTTAATACTTATCAAATAGGAATTAATTATAAAGTACTCTTTTAATTATATCATAAATTATTTTCTCTTCAATTTAGTATAATATAAAAGGAGGCCGTAGTTTACAAAACAGAGAGAAACGTTTTAAGAAGTTAATTTCAGATAATCCAGGACCTGCAAGCTATGATCAGTCTTATCTTGGAACATTAAATATCCTGAACAGAAAAGTACTAAAAGCTAAAGTGAGTTTTCAGTCAGTATGTTGCTATTTTATATTATGTCTAATGACATTGCTTTTATTTAAAATAAAATTGAAAAGGTTTAATATTTTATGTGATGTTAAGTATGTTTTGAAAAGGTATACTATAAAAATCAGTAGATTTGCTAGTATCCATATTATTATTTATAATTAAATGCTCGTTGATGTTTATAAACTTTAGTTTTTAAGAGTTTTATTATCTAACTTCATTTTTGCTCTTGATAAATGTGTAATCACTTCCAATGTCTTTGGTGAATCAAAAGTAAGGTGATTTTAAATATCACCTGTTTATATAGAATATTTATATAGAGTGTTCACCTGTATAAGGAGGAGACTGTTCAATACAGAGGAATTAAGATATCATATCTGAATTTAAAAAGTTTAAGATTTAGATGTGTAGCTTCTAATTCAAGTTTAAATGAATGATCCTGTCATTAAATGTCACAGGAATTTAGAGAAGGATTACTGTGTCATGGGAAAGTATAGTTTGTAGAGGATTTATAGAGGAATTTGGTCTTGTGTTTGGCCTTGAAAAATGGGATTTGTGTATGGATTCCAGACAGGGAGTGCTATATGAACGAAGATACAGAAGTGGGATTTTATGGGAGGCAGTGGGAAGATTATTTTAACTGGAGTAAAGAATTTGTTTTAGGAGACTCGTAGGTGGTTGTTTGGAAACATGAAGAAATCTTTTATACCAATGGCTTAACTTTCTGAAATAAATAATATTTTGTGGGTTTGGCACAGTGTATTTATAGTGACTCCCTTCTTATGTCATAATTTCTTTACATAGCTCATATTAATTATATTTTAATCAGTTCTCTGAGAGATTATATTTTAGGATGAGTACTCATTTGAATATTGGCCATGTAATAATAATGAGGTTAAATATTCTAAGTACTTAAATGTCAGCTATTTTACATATAGGGAAAAAATAAATATTCTTTTACTCATGTAAGAGTTTATCAAATATTCATTGATTGACTATGCTTATAGGACATAGTGCTGGATTTTAATAATACATGGAAGACAAATCTCTGCTTCCTTAGATTTATAATTTCAATAGGGAAATAATGAATTAAATTTGGTATAGTTGATGAAATGATATCTTAGAACCATAATACAATGTTCACTGGTAGCCAAAAATAGAGTCTTTGGAGGGAATAGGGAAAAGAGTTGAACCTGACTTTAAAGAATGATTCACTAAGAGACATGTGACCTGCCCAAATTGAACCGGGATGATCAGTTTCAAGTAATGAAATTGAAGATGCCATCAAAAGCCTACTCAACAAAGAAAAGCCCAGGCTCAGATGGATTCTCAGACAAGTTCTGCCAGACCTTTAAAGAACTAATACCACTAATACCTGTCCTCCCCAAATTATTTCATGAAATAGAAAAGGAGGGAACATTCGCAACTCATTCTATGAAGCTAGTAGCACCCTGGTACCAAAACCAAAGATACATCAGACAAGGAAAAATTGCGACCAATATCCCTTTTTTTTTTTTGGAACCAGGGATTGAACTCAGGGACACTCGGCCACTGAGCCACATCTCCAGCCCTATTTTGTATTTTATTTAGAGACAGGGTCTCACTGAGTTGCTAAGGGCCTCGCTAAGTTGCTGAGGCTGGCTTTGAACTCGCGATCCTCCTGACTCAGCCTCCCAGGTCGCTTGGATTACAGGCGTGCGCCACCACGCCCGGCTTGACCAATATCCTTGATGAACATACATACAAAAATTTCTAATAAAATATTGGTAAACCATATACCAAAGCACATTAAAAAGAGTGCACAATGATCAAGTGGGTTGCATCACAGGGATGCAAGTTTGGTTCAACATATGGAAATCATTAAATGTAATTCACCATACAAATAGATTTGAAGACAACAATCACATGGTTATCTCACTAAATGCAGAAAAAGTGTTTGACAAAATACAGCATCCATTCATATTTAAAACACTAGAAAAACTAGGGATAGCAAGAGTATATCTCAATACTGTAAAAGTTAGATATGACAGACCCAAGGCCAACATCATTAAAAAGAAAAACTAAAAGCATTCCCTCTAAAACCTGGAATAAGACAGAGAATCTAGGGAAACAGGTGAATGAGATAAAAAAATATGTAGAGTTTTTTTAAAAGTAAAAATATAAGAATACACAACAAAACTGTCATATACTATTCAGGCATCCATTTCTCAATAAATTGATGCATGAAAAATATGTGGATTCAAAGATTGTAGAGGTGTGAGACAGAGGGCAGAAAAAAGTAAATAAAGGAGGAAAGTCCCAATGGAAAATTGAATGATTTCTTCCTTTGGCTTTCAAAAAGGTTTTCAGTTTCCCTTCTCCACTGATAGGTGGAGTTGTCTGAAGTTTGATGTTAGCTCCAGTCCAGTGGGCACCAGACTGGTTGGATTGGTGAGCAGATAGCAAGATGCCCTCACACCTTTTACAGTCTTTCCACCCATTGTAGCCTGCCCCTTCCATCCCTGCACACCTCAGGACTCATTAAACTGGAGAGAGCCCAGTTTTTCTCCAGTTTCTTCAACCTGTGCTTTCCCCTGGGGAACTGCTCTTGGTCTCCTGCTTTCCCCAGGTTTGCCAGACCCAGACTGGTCCACACAAACCCAACTGCTTCTGACTGACCTGGGCTTCAGCTTGCCCAGGTCCTGTCTTGCTGCAGTCCCAATATCTCAACGCCCTTTCTACTTGCAGAGAGACCACCAGGGATGCACTCACATAAGGCAGTGACCCTGTGAAGAGGCAGCCAGATGGCAGACACTACCACACTGAGTAGAAAGACCACAGGTGCAGCCATACCTGCAGGTATTCCAATATATCTCCATGCCCTGGTTGAGTCCCCAGACCAAGGTGGCCATACCCCTAGATGGCAGCAGTGGTGGCAAACCTGCAGTCTCTGGTTATTGTCCCAAGATGGTGGTAGCTGCTTGTAACCAAACCTGTGAGTACTGTGATAGGCAACAGTAGGCAGCAGGCGATCTGCTGGCGGTCTGTAGGTGGTTGCAGGCTAACACTAGAGGATCAGCTTGTGGGTGTTGGGCAGTGGGTGATGGGTAGGTGAAAGGCGGGAGACGGGCAGGCAAGAGGTGGGCAAATGAGGAAATGGCCAATGATAGACGTGGTTAGTAAGCGATCCACACTCAAAAGGCAAGTGATATGCTGGCAGTCGGCAGGAGATTGCAGTGAATGAATGAGGTAAACAACAGGGGATTGGTGGGCAGTAAAGACTGTCTCACAGAGCAACAGTATTTCCTGAGTCCGAAGTTGTGGAGTTACAAGGAATGCAGCCTCTCTCTAGTCTGCCATCTTGGATTTCTTCCCAATGACGTTCTTCATAGAAATAGAAAAAGCTGTCATGAAATTCATTTGGAAAAATGAATGCCCAGAATAGCCAAACCAGTTCTTAGTGAGAAAAACAGAGGAGGAGGCATCACAATACTAGACCTTAAATTATACTACAGTGCTCTAATAACAAAATAGCATGGTATTGGTACCAAAACAGGCATGAAGACCAGTGCAACAGAATAGAAGACACACAGACGAACCCACAAAACTAGTTATCTCATACTAGACAAAGGTGCCAAAAACATACACTGGAGAAAAGATAGCCTATTTAATAAATGGCTGGGAAAACTGAAATTCCATATGTAGTAGAATGAAATTAAATCCCTTTCTCTACCCTGTACAAAACTCAAAGTGAATCAAAGACCTAGGTATTAGAATAGACCAGAAACCCTGCACCTACAAATTATGTAGGCCCAACACTCCAATGTGTTTGTTTAGGAACTGACTTCCTTAATAAGATTCCTTAAGCACAAGAAGTAAAATAAAAAAATCAATAAATGGAATGTCATCAAACTAAAAAGCTTCTTCCTAGCAAAGGAAACAAGAGTGGGAAGAGAGAGCCTCCAGAATGGGAGATCTTTGCCATCTACACCTCAGATAGAGCACTAATATCCAGGATATATAAAGAACTCAAAAAACTTAAAACCAAAAAAACAAATAACTCAACCAATAAATGGGCTAAGGAACTGGACAGATATTTCACAGAAGAAATACAGTCAATCAACAAATATATGAAAAAATTTTCTTCTTCTGTAATCAGAGAAATGCAAATCAAAACTACACTGAGATTTCATCTCCAGTCAGAATAGCAATTATCAAGAAAACAAGTAACAGTAAATGTTTGTGAGGATATGGGGAAAAGGGTACACTCATACGTTGCTGGTGGGACTGCAAATTGGTGAAACCACTCTGGAGAGCAGTACGGAGATTCCTCAAAAAACAAAAAAGAAAATAAAAATAAAAAACCCCACAAAAACCAAAAAAACTAGGAATGAAATCACCATTTTACCCAGTTATCCCACTCCTTGGTATATATCCAAAGGAGTTAAAATGTGCATACTGCTGTGACAAAGCCACATCAATGTTTATAGCAGCACATAACTAAGCTATGGAATCAGTCTAGATGCCCATCAACAGATGAATGGATAAAGAAATTGTGGTGTATATACACAATGAATATTACTCATCAATAAAGAAAAATGAACCTAGTGTGGTGGTGCACGCTTATAATCCCAGCAGTTCAGGACGCTGAGGCAGGAGGAGTTCAAAGCCAACCTCAGCAACTTAGGCTCTAAGGAACTTAGTGAGACCCTGTCTCTAAATAAAATATAAAAATGGCTGGGGATGTGGTTTAGTGGTTAAGTGCCCCTGAGTTCAATCCCTGGTATATAAAAAAAAAAAAAGTTGCCTTATGACATTTACTGGTAAATGGGTGAATTTGGAAACTATCATGCTAAGTGAAATAAGGAAATAAGTCAATCCCAAAAAACTGAAGAGCAGGTGTTTTCTCTGATATGTGGAATTTACCCAGAGGGGAAGAATAAAAGTTCAGTAGATTAGACCAAGGGGGATGAAGGGAAGGGAGCAGGGGTGGGAGTTCAGCCATGTCCAGTGTGGATGAGGGAAGGAATAACTGTCAGAGGACGGAGCTGGGTATAAATCAATTACTAATAAACTTATCTATTCAGTAAACACAAGAACCAATACTCTTTTCAAATGGAAGGGGCTGTGGTGGATAGGGCCATACCAGATCTGGCATCCAACAAGATGGAGAACCCCACCTTCACCTTTATTTATAGTCACACAGGTAAAGGGACCTGGACTGGAAGGGACTTATTCTGTGAGGAACAGGATGGGGTGGAGTTAGGAAAGCCATTTGCTTAGGGAATTAGCATATCCTTAGGTGGTGAGCCACTCTCTACAGGGCCTCTTACTCCCTGGTGGTCTGACACAGTCTCCCATGACTGTCAGTTCCTGGGAGTCAGACCTCTGTATCCCATGGCTCAGCCAAGTCTGATTCTGTTAGACATGGATGACTCCTCACAAGGGGGTATAGGAATGGGAAAGACAATGAAAAGAATCTGACATAATTTTCCTATGTACATGTGAATACACCACAGTGAATTATCATGTGCATCCACAAGTCTAGAGCCCTAATTAGAATAAGATATATTCCATGCATGTGTAATTTTATCAAAATGGACTCTACTGTCATGTATAACTAGAAAGAATCAGGACAAAAAAAGTATGATTCACTAAGTACTTAAAAGAATGGCTAGAAACATTCTTAGACTGAGAAATCCACATGAATGAAGACATTGAAGTGCTTAGTAGCATGGTATGTTCAGGGCAGTATAGAGTTCTTTGGAATATTTGGGAGTATAGGATTTAAGGGACAGCAGCAGGAGTAGGGGAATGAAAAAGGAGAAAAGGGCTGTATTTTTTAAAGCCATGACATCCCCCAAATACTTTTCAAATACAACTTGGTAATTACCTCAAACGTATCATTAAAACCACTTTTTTTTTCTATTTCCATGTAGACATATTGTAGACATTTCCCTGCTCTGTAGCCTGCATAATTAGTATATTTATAAGAGACACTGGTAATGTGGAGATAAGTCCTGGCTTAAGGAATGAAGCCAGGAAATGTTATTGAAAAATAAAAAGTTTGTTTTTCAATGGCAGGTACTATAATAGCATTTGCTTATGTGGCATTTTTTTCCTTTTTGAATTAATATTTGCTTTTCTAAGCAAGACTCAGAGAATCCTCTTATGATAGTTTTAATAGTAATAGCATATATTCTTGTAGTTTATAAGTTTAGATTTGAATTCACTCCTTTAAGTTACTTTTACTAAATAAACAATTTTTAAAAATATTAGCTTAATAATTAATAGTTGCCTTTTATAGAAATTTTAATATTTGTTTTTTTATTCCCTTTGTGCTTGACTTTGTATGAAAATCATAAAATGTTTGCCTTAAAGAAAATTTCAAGAGCACCTACAATTAACAGAAGTGTTGATGTTCCTTCAATTCCTTCTTGTGGACAGTCATATGGTTATAATATTAACGAGGATGGCAGTATTATAAAACGCTTTCCACCTGCTAGTGACCACACACTAGGGCCCGCGTACTACAAACCTCAATTTGTAAGTATAATGCATTTCAGAATGACAGTTTGGTAGTTTGTTTATAATTGTATATGTTTCAATTCATGTAACACTAACAAATAGACCTGCAAATTTCAGTGGCTTCATACAGTTGAATTTATTTTCCTCATGCATATGGGCAGCTATAGTCAGTTAGCAGAAGAGGATGAAGAATTATGAATGAGAGGTTTCTGTAGGAAAGGCATATGTACATATAGTCCTCACTGTATATCCAGGTGGCAGAACAAAGAGGTATAAATTACTGGAAGTTCTTGTCATGATGTATAATAACATGAAATACACAGATAATCTTTTCCTGAATTTGGAAAGGAATATGAGCATTTTGTTTATAAAAGAATTTTAATATAAGAATATAATCATAATTTATTTCACAAACGATTGTAAAAAAATATAAGGAGCTTCTTTTTGATTGAAATATCAAACATAGTATAGCAGATATAACTTGTTGAGAGCTTAAATTTCAAACCTAGCCAGAGTTAAGATTTCATTCAGTCAGGTAAAATACATTAGTCATTCATAAATATAATAGATGGTATGTTGTGTTTTACTCAGTTATAAGACAGAAGTGCATAGTACTTTGAACTTATTTTTATTTTTTTATGAGGTCTGGAAGAAGTAATCCTACTGAGGAAAATGGCAAAAATTAGCCTTAGATTTAATGAAAGTCTGAACAGACACCTTGGGCAAAGAATAGATGTTTTTAGGATTTGATTTAATCTTCTTTCTCAGTGCACTTATAGTTATTTGTATGTGTTTTTGTCTTTGGATGTAGGCCCAAGCACCTTCAGAAACTATTTGGATTATGGTAGTTGATATTTTGGGGAGTTTTGGGGTCTGATATCTTTTGAATTGTTAACAGCTTTCCTTAAAATATTTTTATTGTAATTTATATAATATATGAAAAACAGATGATGCAACAAGAAAATGGCATCAGTGGATACACATGGCAGAGAACACAGAATTTAGAGAAGTAGTACAGGCAGATCCCTAAACAAGCAACAAACCCTGGGGGAGGGTGGAGTTCTGATTTTTAGAGTCATCACATTATATTATAAAAATGTCTGTTTTCAACAAAATGTTATGAAACACATAAAGAACTAAAATATGGCTTATATACAGTAAGAGAAACTGTTCTTGAGGAGGACAGGATGTTGGATTTATTAAACCAAGTCTTTAAATCAGCTACTTAAAATATGTTCAAAGGACTAAAAGTAATTATATCTAAAGAATTTAAGGAAAGTATAAGAATACTATATCACCAGATAGTATCAATAAAGAAGAGATAGACATTATAGAAAAAGAAAATGAGTAGAAATTTCAGAATTGAAAAGACAGTAATGGAAATGAAAAGCTTGCTATAGGAACCCAACAGCAGATTTGAACTGGCAGAGAAAGGAATCAGTCAATTTGAAGAAAAGTCAGTTGATATTATGCAATCTGTTTAACAAAGGAAAATAGGATGCAGAAAAATATACATAGTTTCAGAGACCTGTGATTGACTGTTGAACTTATCAACATGACTGTAATGGGAATCTTAAGGAGAGGAGAGAGAGGGAAAGGGAAGAGAATATTAAAAAAATAATGTTTGAAAGCATTGCCAATATGATGAAAAACTTTAGTCTACTCATATAAGAAACTCAAACTCCTAGTAGGATAAATATAGAGATGTGATTAGTGATTAACATTAGGAACTATAGAAGGCTGAACTGTGTTAGTCATCTTTTTGTGATGGTGACTAAAATATTTGACAAAGAACAACTTAGAGTAGGAAAATTTTATTTTGAGTTCTTGAGTTTCAGAGATTCAGTCCATGGTCAGCCAGCTCCATTGCTCTGGGCTTAAGGTGGGGCAGAGCATCCTGGCAGAAGGGAAACTCTGGAGGAAAGCAGCTTACCTCAAGGTAGCCAGGAAGCAGAGAGAAGGAGGAGTCTGAGTTAAGAAATAATTCTCAAGGGCATACCCTCATTGACCCACTTCCTCGAGGAATGCGCTACATGCATGCAGTTATTACCTAGTACAGTAGTCTTTTCAGGTATTTAACCCATCAAATGGCTGAACATTCCTGCATGAACATAGGAGCTTTTGGAGGATACCTCATATCCAAACTACAGCATGTGGGATGGTATAATCAAATTGTGGGGAAAAAAGAGTGTCAATCATGAATTTTATTATCAACAAAACTATTCTATGGAAATTAATGAAATCTAAAACATTCCCAAAGAAATGGCAACTGAAAGAATTTTTTTCTTTATAAGAAATACTAAAATGTTTAGGCTGAAATGAAAAGTTAGTAGTAACTCAAATTCACATAATAGTTAATGACTCATTGTCAAATTATTTAGCCTCTTTGTGCTTAATTGCCTTATCAGAAATATTCTTGGGAAAAACTGTAGTCTGATATACTGTAATTACTATTTAGTTTTCACAGTAGTCATAAATCTTTGGCCTTAATTTAAGTAATTCCCGGATTCCTCTTAACTTAAATCTCAAAATGTAATTCTTGCTCTAAAATTATATTTTCTTTTTAAAAAAACCACTTCTTTGTTTTGGAATAATATATCATTAATTAGAAGGCCCAAATAATGCCTCCAAGCTTCAGTAGATGTATAAAACCTTTTTGCACAAGACTAAGCATTACTTTGATATATAAACTTGATTTCTCTCTGGATAAATTATTCATAAAAGACAGAAGAAGAAGAAAATTTATTCCATAATATTAATAGGGCCAAGTTATTTGATAATCTGAGTAATTTTTGAGTCAATCCAGCTTGTACTTCCTAGAATAAAGGTCCAAATCTAATTTAAGAGAACATGTCATATAAAAACATAGATTAACATATGAATTAAAGGCATAGTTCTTAATATTCAGGAATATTCAGTGATGTTTAATTGGAATTGAACTGTGATATTTTATGAAATCCCCATTTTGAACTTAAGAGAGGAACAAGAGGTAGGGTGGCGAAGCTTAGTGGCTAACAGCTTGATTTTCTTCTATTTCTCCTACAGAATAACAGATTCTTCACAGACAATTGCATAGTGATACTGTAGTAATGTTAAATAAAATCTTATTTCTGATAATTCTGTGGAGCCCTTTAGGTGTGTTTTGAGACAGTACTTACATGGGCTTAGTTTCTAGATGTGAATTATTAGTAGAAAATTAAGAAGACAATCTAAAAGATGAGTAATTATTGTGGTTCCTCCCTAACTGGTGAGTCATATCTCCTGAAGGTATCTGATAAATCTTAAATATAGAATCAAGTGTTCTACAAAAACTTTAGTAAAATTTAATTTGTAAAGAGAGATTATTTTGTGTAATATTTCAACTGATACAGTTTAGCTTTTCTCTTTTTTTCAGAATAGCCCAGGAAACTGTTAGATATAGATTTTTTCAGGGGAGGATTTTATAAGCAAGATTTGCAGTTAGAATTATGATACTGACAGATTTGGTAATGATAGCATGCTGTGAGCTACCTATGCACTGCCTAGCTGAAAAGCAGTCCATTAGTGATTAAATTGATGTACTTTGGGATTTTTAATTTTTAACAAATTCTATTTCCATATTTAATTGTGGAAGGATTGGGGGGTAAAAGTTACATAGTTCCTTCTTCATTCATTTAATTGTCAATGAGTGTGGCAGTTAGTAATTCTTCTTGAAGTTTTATTACAGCATTTATTTAAAATAATGCAGCTCCATGCTGAGTTTGTTTCAATTAAGTCATATTTTATTTGCTAATGACTTTCCAAGTTGACAGTGACCTTGGGGTGGGTATTGTCAACACTTCTTGACATAATAGAGGGTGTGATTTAAAATCAAGTGTATCAATGTATTCTTCATTTTCTGTCTGAATTTTTAAGAGGTTTAAATTAAATTTCAGACTGAGCCTTTACCTAAGTACTGTAGAGGTTAGTGAGTTAAGTAGTCGTCAGCTCACATGGTTTAAATGAGATTAATTTTATTGTATACAAAGAAAGCATTTTGCTAATGTCTTGAATTTTGTGTGTATGTATATGCATATACATGTTTGCATACATACATGATCTTTCCTTTGACTCTGTTACTTTTTAAATTGTTCAATAGCTGAACCATAAAAATCCCAATAATATAAATGTAACTGAGGAAAGCTTCTTGGACACAATTTGCCTCAAGTTCCTGAATTGCTGTGTTAAAATAATTACTATAAAAGCTTACCATGGGACTGGGGCTATCGTTCAGTGTTGGAGCACTTGCTTAGCATGAAGAAGGCCCTTGGTTTGATCCCTAGCTTAATTTGATGTTTTAGGCTAAAAAAAGATATAAAAGATGACTTAACACAATGTTCTTTTAAAATATTGACTTTTTTGACAAATGTCTAGACTACAGTAAATATATTAGACATGTTTCTATATGAATTATATCTGATATATTCAACATGACTGTATTATAGAATAGTACAGTAGACTAAATCTGCACAATTAATGAAACTGCTTTATTTCTAAGTAAAAATGAAGTACAATATAAATGGTAAATATTTTCTATCATCAAAACTGCCAGTGTACTTTTGGCAAAAGAAAGGTTTGTGTGGTGAGGCACTATATCTTCAAGCTCTATTGAATGTAGCAGTCTGGACTTAGTACTGACCTTATGGCAACAAGTTGCTTTTCAGCTGCTCTAGTCGATGCCCTGGTTTGTGCCAGGATCTGTCTACTAGCATCTGCTTCTGGACTGGATATGTCAGGCTCTGCCTCTTTTCTATGCCATTCAGTTAGGTGTTACAGCATTTCCATCTAAACCCCAGACCCTTTGATTGTTCATCTTATTTCCTGTTGTGTTATTGTTAGGAGTCCCAAAGTTCCCTCTCTCTCTCTCTCTCTCTCTCTCTCTCTCTCTCTCTCTCTGTGTGTGTATGAATGTATATTCTATGTCTTACACAGTTTGGTAGGATAGCTCTTTGAGTTCTTTGAATTTTTATTCATAGCCTTATTCCTTTAAGGATCTGACAAGGAAGGGGCTGGGTTTTAGAATCATGTATTACTTAGAATTTCTACTTGTAATAATAATAACAATGATATCTTACTTTGATGTGGTGCTTTGTAGGACTGAATCATCCATCACTCATGGTCTTAAAATTAAATGTCCTTACTGAGGAGGAGAAAATACCACTCTGTTCCTTATGTTGTAGCAGATAAAAATGCAAGCACATTGAGACCATGTATAATGCTGGAAATATTTCTAAAAGAAATAAGGATTTGTCCTTTTTTTTTTTATTTAAGATGTTTTCCATGCTTCATTGGATTACAAGTAATGGGAAGAGAATAATAACAATGATAATGCTTATTGGTCAAACAACAGTTTTTTGTCTCCACTTTACCAATATAGTTTTCCACATAGTTCCTTTTCCCATATATTTCTAGAAGTCCTCAAGGGTTGTCCCGGCCATGCTCTTGAACAAGTCTGTTTCCACTGAGTACAGCTGCAGCTCCACCAGGCATTTCAGTCTCTTGCCAGATGGTGCTGTCTGCTGGGCATTTCCATCAGTGTTCTCTAGCACAGCTAAAACTGCAGGATGAACTGGGGTGAAGTGAGGGGGATAATACCCTTCTTTCCTTGTGTTATTCTCTAATAGAATGGTCTAAAAGTAGCAGTGCTTTTTTTTTTTTTTTACAGGTTTTTTTTTATTTACTTATTGATTCATTGAACACAAATGGAGTACAGCTATTGTTTCACTGGTTGTACACAAAGTAGAGTCACACCATCTGTGCATTCATACATGTATACAGGGCAATGGTATCTGTCACACATTCTGTTATAGCAGTGCTTTTAATGAAACCGTTCTTTTAGATTTTTCATCATACCACAGTTGCATATTACAAGAATGCAGACATAAATCTAGTCTGTTAGAAGGCAAATTCAACAGAAAATTCTTAGTATTTGTCATTGCCACTTTTTTGACACAAAGATTTTCTCACTGGGTGAAAGTCATCATGATTAACTGTGGATTTGTTTTCACATTCACCTTCTGCTTGGTTTGCTCTTGGTTCCAAAACATCCCAATACATGTCTGAATCCTACCTGAACAGAGCTGGTGACTTCATGTTTCTTTACCTTCAGCTCTAACATCCAGTTGTGCCAGCTTCTGTTTGTATTTTGTTGTCACATCCATAGCATTTTAGAGTGGTGTCTATCTAACTTGAGATTGTTGCCTACTCACTGTCCAAGAGTCTATCGTTTTCTCTAGTTTCCTGTCTTTCTGGGGATGTTAATAAGAGTTCAGCTGAGGTTCCTTTCACGTGTATTAGGGTCCTGTTTTGGTTCTAGTCTGTACTATGCTATGTCTTGTAGAAATTCCTCAAAGTGTTTGGCATGTGAATGATAACTTCTAGTTTTAAGCCCTGATAATTTGTGCCTATTTTATATACTTTTGAAATTTTGGGATGAGGTAGAGCTTGGGTTTGAGCATGGGTTTGAATTGAATTCATACTTTTTATCACCAATATTTGCCATTTACTGAGACCTGTTTGATTATCATTTATTGCATTAATATTATTTATAATGGTAATCGAGAGAAGTTAATTCTACTGCTTTTAGTCAACTGGAACACCTGACACTGTTATGCTAATTTTATTCAGTATATATTGTTTTAACAATCCAAGCTTGTTTTAATGCTGTATTTTCATAAACTTTCAATGCACAAATGCATTGAAAAACAGTAAACTAGAGTTTCTTCTACCATTAGTTAAAAATGATGATTTTTTTCAAAAAAAATTCTTATGGTTGCTTAGTTAAGTATGTATTAGTTCAAGAGAAAATTCCTTCAAGAGGTGCTACTATTATTGCATTGCACTTCATAATTTTAGTTTCTGCAGAAACTAGGTGCCTTAACTTTTTATGGTTCATGCATAATTTTGGCATTTATTATAGTGGATGTAAAGGAAGAGTAATGGTTAGTTTCTCACTTTACAAATGATTTATTTGGTATTAAAAATACTGATTCTGTCCTCAAATATTAGTATAAAATGAACTGGGTAGTGTTTTAATTTATTGTTAATTATTTGTCACTCTTTGAGAGTTTACATGAATATTTTTAAAAATACCAGGTAGTTAGAAATGATCTAATATCTGTTAGTAATGTTTGTGGTTTTTTTTCTGTTTAATTAAGGTAGTTTTCAATAGGCTTTTTCTTTCTCTAAATAATACAATCCTATCCCTTCCCTTTTTTAAAAAATGGGAAGCTAATTGGGTTTTTTAGATTACTGACTCTACTGCTAAGAGCACAGCTGTTCATATGGGTTGAGGATATATGTATGAAGCATACCTCTTTCTGAGAATCCTGGTTGATGTGGGAATGGTATGGGGCACCTTTGTGAAAACTTACCTTGGGATCTGTCAAAGAACACAGCATTTACCAGTGGAACCCTTTTGACTGAGGCTATCTTTGCTTTAGATTTAGACTTAAGTAATGTTTGAATCTTGTTTCAGAATTTATTTAAAATATGTCTCATCTTCACTTTTGTGTTTTTAGGGTGTTTCCAATGCAACTTTGAAATATAAAGGTATACACTTTGGCAACTCTACAGGAAGATTAGAGTTACCTAAAACATCTGGTCCTGGCCCTGGACAGTATGATATAATCCAGTAAGTATATGTATAAAAAAGTATGTCTTCAATGTAGTTCTTGAATATAAATCAATCTAATTTAGACTAGGCTATCCTGTTAAGAAAGGCAAATTAGTATGAAGAACTCAAAGAAGTATTATATTTTGGAATATCCTACTTGAAAACTATTGATTGTTTTAATGAGTCAGATCCTATGCCTCTTATTTTATATGTATTACCTCGTTTAATCTTCAGAAGTCTGTGTGGTTACTATTATTATATGTATATTTTGCCAGTGAAAAATCCAAGGATCAGAGAGGATAAGGAACACATTCAAGATTATGTGGCCCTTTAAGTGACAGAACTAGACTGAGGCCTGTTTGATTACACAGCCCATGTCCTATCTGAGTACTAAAATATACTGTGTTTAATGTAAAATAGATGAAAAGTCAGAGAAAATATAAAAGAAAATGACTCAGGGATTTGCCCCATTATCCCCTGCTCTCATCTCCATTCTTATGACTCTTAAAATAGTTTTAGAAAGCATTTTCAGTCACTGTGAATTAGATCTATAACATTAGGTTCAAGGTAATAGTTACAAATATTGAGTAGTAAGTAAATTTCTGGTAAAGTAACTCTACCTTTGTTTTCTGCTACTATGGAAGGCAGAATTATCAACCACCATATTATCCTCATACTCTGTTATTTCTTCCTGCGATTATTTTTTTTAAAGATTTCAACTTGATTTTTGCTTGATTCTCTCTCAAAGCATGAGTTTCCTCCTGAAAAGTCCCACAGTGATTTCCTATTCAATTAGTTTGCTTGACATAGTGAGACATCTCTGTGTTTCAGCAATGGACATAGCTTAGCTTTTTGTTTGAACTCCCCTGCTTTAGTTCATGCATTGAACAAACATTGTTTGAATATTTATTGTGCATTATACTGAACCTAGTAATTGAGAATAAAAAGACTAAAACATCACCCTTGTTTTTGGGAATTTGTACTCTAGTCCATTGTCCTTTTCCCTTTTTTTCCTCTCTTAACGTGAAAGGTACATCTTTGTATTTTTATTTTTTTAGTAGTAATACTGAAAATTGAGTATGCATATTTGGCTTACTGTAGTCTATACTTATTATCATTATTCCAAACATGATTAGGTCTGTGGGCTATTCTAACTCTAATCATTTCCTTTTTAACATAAACTTTTGTTGTTTGATTTTTTAATCCTATCTTTTTCTTCTCCCAGATTAGCCAGTTTGCCTCTTTTCCCCTCCCTACTGTCTCATTGAGGTTTAAATAACATAAAACAAAACTATCTAATCAGTGTTAGCTTAGATTTTGCTTAAAAATTTTTCCTGCCAGTTCTGTTCCCTTCTGCTACCTCATCCCACTTCTGTTCTCCCTGTTTTGTGCTATTCATGCTCGTCCTTTCTTTGATCTTTTTTGTTTCCTCTATTTCTCCTCCTCTTCCATTTGTATTTTTCACTTTTGCTTACATGAATGAATTCATGTAGACGATATTTCTGCTGCTTTAGTTATTTCATCATTTTCATAATTTGCTGTTTGGTGCCTTCACTGTATCTTTTTTCTATGTTTTTTTTTTTTTTAACTTTTTGTTTTATTAGTTGAGTCAGAAGTATTCTGAGAGGCTTGATAGAGTACCAAAGAGGAGAATCTTAGTCACCTAAATGGAAAGATAAGCATATAGATCTCATTTTGGGAAAGACACAGACCTAAATTATATCTGATAATTCTGATATTCCAAGTATATATTTATGATTGATAAACATACTTGAGGTTTTGAAAACAAGCTCACAAATTGAATTTTGAGTAAATAAAAATCATTGAGCTGGGTGTGGTGGCACACGCCTGTAATCCCAGGGGCTCCGGAGGCTGAGACAGGAGGATCGCGAGTTCAAAGCCAGCCTCAGCAATTTAGAGAAGCCCTAAGCAACTCAGTGACACCGTCTCTAAATAAAATACAAAATAGGGCTGGGGATGTGGCTCAGTAGTGGAGTGCCCCTGGGTTCAATCCCCAGTACCCAAAAAAAAAAAAAAAAAAAAGAATCATTGAAAAAGTGAGTATTTAATAGTAAGCGGGGTTGGTAAATGCACATTTAAATCAACACTCCTGAACAAAGAAAATAATGGCAATTATTATGAAATTTAAACTTTTGTTTTATGGTTTTGTATTATATATTTTTAAAAGATTTTTTAGTATGTCTATTTTTTGGTTGTTGATGGACCTTTATTTTATTCATTTATTTATATGTGGTACTGAGGACTAAACCCAGTACCTCACCCAGTGCTAGGCAAGTATCCTACCACTGAGCCACAACCCAGCCTCCATTATCTTTTTTTAATCTTTGTATGTTTAGTTTGTTAGAAATGGATATCATATTCTTTTAAAATTCTATTTAAGAAATAGAAAACATAGCATAGTTAGTATAGCCTGTTTAGATATAACTTGTGAAACAAATTATAGCTAGCAGTTATTGCAAGCTAATTACTGGCAATGTGTGGCACTAAGCATTTCACATATATTTTCTATTTTAATCATTGCATTCATGAGAATCGGTTATTAGTATTTCAAATTACAGATGAAGAATCTGAAGCTTAGAGAAACTGGGTGATTTACATAAGGTTATACAGCTAATAGGTAGCAATGCTGGGATTCCTTTCAGGCTGTCATACTCTAGGGATTGGACTATTAATCACCGCTTAGTTCTTTCTTGAGGTTGTTTAATGTTCAATGAAAATAAACTTCCATTTCATTCTCAAAGATCTTTATGTCATTTTCCATATTTTTTGGTGATATAAATAGCAGAGGGCTATTTTCTTCTTATTTTAGAAGTAATTGAAATACCTAGGGATTTGGAATTTTAAGGACTTTTTATGGTAAATAGAATATATAGGAAACTTTTTTTGATAGCTTTTTATTTCAAGTTATAATACATTTCTCAATCTCATCTTGGTTTTGGAATAATCGAAACAGGTTTATAATAATGCTTTGAATTGGAGAAAGCAGAACCAACATAAAAATACAATTTTACAAAATTTTGAATATGTTAGTCTAATCTAACCTATTGACTGTATCACATACTTTTAGCCTAGGAAATGTTACTGTATTCTCTTTGTGTATGTAAATGTTTATATGTTTAAAACTGAGAATTGCCATTTTCTATCTGAATTTTCTAAAGAGAAAAGACATTACATTGTGAAAATATTAATATCAAGAAAGATCAGCAGCAAAATTATTGTTCATTTATTCCAAGATTTTATGAAGTAATAATATTGCAGGAGGAAAAAAAGGTAAGTTGAAAAGTGGCTCTTTTACCTATTTTCTAGGTTTTAATGTCATTGAGCCCATATTGTTTTAAGGTTAAAGTTCTCTTAGATCTACTGTATTGTATAGCTTTGTTGCTCAGTAAATATTCTAGAAGAAACTGTGTTAAATATTTCTGCTTGAACACTTCTTGTCATAAGGAACTCAACTACTCCTAAGTTTTCTTGTTTTAGGAGTAGACAACTCTTTTTCTTAAAATGTCCTTCTCAAATGGACCTAAAATTTCCTACCTTCTGCCTACTTATTATTTTCCCTTTTACTATGATTTCTTTTTAGTTTTTCTTTCTTTTCTAGTAAGGATGAATGTTCTAGGTGCTTTTGACTTTTATTTACTTTCACGGTTATTCCAATCCTTTGAAGTCATATAGGGACTGCCTTTTATTTGTGAATTTGTCTCTTAGTATGGTATCTAATGCTAAACATAATATTCTGCTTGTACACTGATTGTACATAGTGAGATTCTTCTTCATTCTGGATAGTGCATATTTATTAACATAAGCCCATTTTAATATCCATTCCATTTTTTATAACTATAATTCAGTTTATTCATTTGGAACTTATAGATGAATTAGTCTGGATATTTCTTTTTTTATTTAAACTTAGAGTTTAAAGATTATAGTATAAAAATTTTAAAATGGATATATTTAGGCTAAAGAAATGATTCTCTTGAAAAATCAGTAACTATTTCTATAAGAATTTTCTTCAAAATTTCCTTGGTCCTCCCTTGAATTTTAATCAACAATGAAAAATATTGTGTACCAGAAATGACATAGTACTAGAAAAAGATGTATCAACAAAGTTACAATGCAACAATTTTCATTAAATAATAATTGTAAATTTCAAAGCAGATAAAATATTAATTTGAAATCAGTAGGATTAAATGAACATAATTTCAGAATATGCTCAGGAAAAGGTGAAGAAGTCTTTGGTTTCACATTAAGATTTTATTCATCAGTAGAATTTACTTAAGTGTAATATGCTTTGAATGTAAATACAAAAAATTGTTTTCTGTTATAAATTGACTTTTAATGGAAATCTTAGTTATTTAGAAATATTACTGTTATATTTTTTAAAAACCTTCTTTCATAGTGGTTCCCTGCATTTTTTGAAAGGAGGAGTTATTACGTGATATTCAAATAAATATCAGGGTGCCTGTACCATTGTGACAATTGCATTGTTTACTGTGTTGTTAGATTTCTATAGCCTGAGATAATTTTCTTTGGAAATTATAGAATAATACATATAATAAAATGAAGAATTATAATTGATAGCAATGAAATAAATTTAACTGATTTTTAAATATTAACATTTGTGTGCTTTTTCTTATTCTTTTCTTATTAACTGTAAAGTCTTTACTTGATTGTATTTCCTGAGCATGGAAATTTTGCCTGCAGTGTTTAGCATAGCATTTAGAACACAAGGGCTCAATCAGTATTTGATAAAAGCATGATTTTTCAAATACTAACATTGTTTTGTATTTAATAGTAACAAATGTTTTTAAAACATAAATATTATTTTCTGTATTTGTGTAAAGATTTTTAATATCAACTTTTTCATTCATTTTCAGAAAAATAATTTTTGAATCTAATAGTCCTTTCTCATGCAGGAACTCCTACCATTACTGTTTTACTTTCCTCTTGAATTCTTTTCCCTTTACAATTATTGTGAGTCAAGTCAAAATATTATCTCATTATTATCCTATTGTATCATTGTTATTTGCTACACATAGTAAAACTCTAGAAGATAATGGATGGAAATGCTAGAAATCTTAGTTTGTTGGGTGAATGGGTGTGAGAAGATGTGCACGTTCTAAAGATTTAAGATTTTATTGCTTCTTGGTGTGTTCTTTTCTATTGAGATCTAATATCCATTTTAGATTTGACTATACTTAAGGTTAATTTACCTCCAGTTGTATCAATTGAAACACCTTTTTTTAAAAATGTGACTTTACCCAGGAGCCTATGTATCTTTTGTAAGTATATGTAATGTGACTCTTATTCTGAAAAATCAAATCTGTGGAAACAATTCTGACAAAATCAGAATTTTGAGGTACTAAAAGTTGTTTGCAATTAAACAGATAATATAAAAGTACTGTTATTTTCTGCATGTTTGATGTAAAACTAATAAATGTTTTGTTCAAGATGATATGTGCAACCACTTTTTAAAAAAAACCAGAACATCCTGAAACTAGGGCAATAAAATCCAAAGAACCACTTTTTCTGTAATCTCAGCTAGTCAGGATGCTGAGAAAGGGTGATTGCAAGTTAGAGACCAGCCAGGGCAACTTAGTGAGACCCTGGTTCAAACTAAAAATAGATAGACAGATAGATAGAAAGACAGACAGACAGGGCTGGGGATCTAGCTCAGTGATACAGTGCTTATAGTGCTTGCCTAGCAGGTGTAATGCCTGGGTTCAATCCATAGTATGTGAAAAAAAAAGGTGAATCACCTTTTATTTCTTTACCCTTTAAGTATAAAAAGAATAAGAAATTGATTGAGGTACTTGAAATATAGGAATTTTAATGTGTGTGTCATTTCTGAATGTTTTATTGTCATAACAAGTATTTCTTCCTAATCTGTAAATTTGAATTTGAATTTTAAGGTAATGAGGGAAAATGGACTCTGCCTATTATGGTTTGGATGTGAAGTATCCCTCAAAAGCTCATGTATGAGACAATGCAAAAAGGTTCAGAGGTGAAATGATTGGGTTGTAAAAGTCTTAACCCAATCAATGATTTAATCCCCTGACAGGGATTAAGTGAGTGGTAATTGAAGTGGTAGAGTGTGAATAGAGGATGTGGGATTGGGGTGTGACTTTGGAGTATATATTTGTATTTGGTGAGTGGAATCAATCAATCTCTCTCTCTCTTTCTCTCTCTCTCTCTCTCTCTCTCTCTCTCTCTCTCTCTCTCTCTTTCCTGTCCTATCATGATGATGTGAGATGATTCCCTCCTCCGCACTCTCCTACCATGATATTCTGCCTCACTTTGAGCCCTGAGGAATGGAGCTGGTGTTCTATGGACAAAGACCTCTGAAACTATGAGCCCTCAAATAAATCTTTCCTCCTCTACAGTTGTTCAGGTCCTTTAATCACAGCAGTGAAAAAGCTGACTAAAACACTGCCTTTTCCTAAACTACGGATTTCTTGGCTCACATCATCCTAAATGGTGATTTTTTTCAATGATTATTATGACATGGAATTACTAAATTTTCTATTATTTTATGTTCACAACCAAATCCTGACTTTGTATTTTTAAATGTAAGCAAGCAGTAGGAAAAGGCGGCATACTAGACATGACTTAAAAGTATTGAGTTTGAATGACTGTTGTTATTATTGGAGATGGTTATTACAAATGCTGCTTACTGTGATGAGCAGCTGATGAGTTCAGTTTTAGACAGTTGAATTTGGAGAAAAATTTCTAACAGTGGCAATTTGAAAATAGAATTTGTAATACAAATTAGGAATAGAGATACAGATTTTTCAGTTGTTCTCATGAAGGTGATAGTTGAAGTGATGAGATGGCTACAGATGAGTATGCAGATGAGAAGAAATCTTGAAACAAACCTTTGAGGAACACTTAGAGTTTGGGAGCGAGGCATAATAGAAGTGCCAGAGGAGAAATAATTAGTGAAGTAGGAAGTGGGTTTGGGAATTTAGATACCAAATGATAGAGTTTCAAAAAAGAGGCATAGAAATGTATTTATTTCTATAGGATGATAGTCCTGATAAATCATTAAACAAAAAAGCAGATTATGAATGGTATACATGTTATGATTTCTTTACATTTATAACTATATGTGCACATATTAATAGTAAAATATTTGTATTGATTAACTCAAAGTGGTGAGATTAAGAGTGATTTTTGTTTGTCAGCTTTTATTTTCCTGTATTACAAGCTTGACTGGTACTTTAGTTTTGTTTTTGTGGTGCTGGTGGTAATCAAAACCAGGGCCTTGTGCATACAAGTGCTACACCAATGAGCTATACCCCAGCTTTATGAGAGATTTTAATTTCTCCTCTTTTGCATGGTTGAATTTTCTATTGTGCCTTTAGAAAGACACATGTGATGTAATTTAAAAAGAGATAATAAAGCTGCAAGAAATGTTTTAAGAGGAAGAATAGATGCTGGAGAAGGTACAGGTCAATAACAGGCTTTGTTAATAAAAGGAATTTTAAGAGTAAGTATTTTAAGGATTGTTGAATACTGAGAGAGCAGTTCTGTGGCAGATGCAAGTTGCATTCCATGCAAACAAAATCTAAATGGAATGATAAATGGGATCAGGCAGTAGTAGCATTGAGAATGTATTAATACTGTACTTTCCAGAATTTTGCTGCTAAAGGGAAGAAGAAAAACTGGAGTAGTTTGAGAAAATAGTACAACAGGGGACCGTTTATATTTGAATGAATGTGTATTCTTAGAACAGTTGAAGGATACAATGGAAATAGAGGAGTTGCAAAAATACATAGATGAGATAATTAGTATAGTAAGGTTGTGTACAAAAACAGATAATAAGCAAAGGAATTCAAGGCATAAACAGTTGGTTTACATTAGAGAGGAAGAGAAATACTTCTTTCTCTATGAAAAAGAGAAAAATTGGATCATGCAATAAGTCAGGGGTCAGAAATCTTTTTTTTTTTTGTAAATAGCCAAATAGTAAATATTAAGTTTGGAACATATAGTCTCTTTCACACATATTCAACTTTGCTGTTGTATGAAAGGAGTCATAGGCAATGTATGAACCAGTTGTGTTCCAGTAAAACTTTCAATTACAAAAACAGTCAGTAGGTTGGATTTGACTCACAGGCTATAGTCTGCTGACCCCTGAATGATAAATATTGGTGAGTATAGGAGATACATTCAATAGTTTTATTTGGATGGCCTATATTATTTTGTTGACATAGACAACAAGTCTTTTTGAGAGCACCTGGAGATCCAGGTCCATTAAAAGCAGCAGAATTAGGTACCGCTTCGGAAGTATGAACTGGTAAATTTGGTGTGGGGAGGCTGAAAATCTTTGTTCCAGTTCTTGTTTTTTAAGATTCAGGTGATGCACTGACTTCTACAATAGATGGTACATAAAAATTGGTTATAAGGCAGTGATTTCCTAAAATTGTCTTTTATCTAGTCTGTTGCTTTTTCCTTATTTCCCAGAACATCAGATTTCTGACTTGTATTTGCCATTATAGATTCCTCTTTTTGGTTTACTGGAATTAGAAAGTTTCTCTTGATCTGTGGTACCTCAGAACTTTCTGGGTCTGACAAATCTGGGGCATATCTGTCTTTTAACTCTCTGTAAGTGGGAAATAACTACATGCTAGAAGACGGGATTTAGTTTTTTAAATTTATTTCACATATCATACGGTTTATCCAAAGTGTACAATTCAGTGGTTTAACATATTCACAGAATTGTGTAATCATCATTATAATCAATTATATTTAATCAACCTAATTGTTTAGTCATTCCTTGTTCTCCTCAACCTTGCCATCTATAAGCAATCACTAATTTAATTTCTATCTTTGTAGATTTGCCTATTCCAGACATTTCAAAACCAGAAGTGTGCAATATTTCTCCTTTGACTGACATCTTTCACTTGTCAAAATGTTTCTGTGTTATACCATAATTCATCTCTTTATATGACTGGCTAGTACTCATTCTGTGTCTATGCTATATCTTATTTATGCATTAATCAGGTGATGAACATTTGGGCTATTCTACTTTACAGGTAAGAACAAAAATATAATTACTTAATGAAAGTAGGATAATAATACACGTAAAACTAAAGCTGCTATACAGCTGTATAAGTCTTTGTATGGGTATAGGTTTTCATTTGTCTTGAATCTATGCCTGTAGGTGGAATTGCTAGATAATGTTGTGGTTCTATGTTTAACTTTTTGTGGAACTCTTATAAATCAGTGGTCCCATTTTACATTTTGTTCAGCAAAGTATGAAGGTTCTAGTTTCTGCAATACTTGCTATTATTGTTTGTATTTTTTTTACTATAGCAATCCCAGAGTACATGAATGGTGTCTCATTGTGGTTTCAATTTGCTTTTTCCTAAGGACTAATGATATTGAATATCTTCCATGTATTTACTTGCGGTATTTATATCTTCTTAAGAAAAATGTCTCGTCAGATCTTTGCCCATTTTTACATTGAAGTGTTTGTCCTTTTATTATCAATTTAAGAGTTGTATTGATTTTTGTCTGAACTTACAATTAATAATATTAAATAACATTTCTTGGAAATGTAATCTTTTATTGATGTTTGTTTTATGTGCCCAATTAAAATGTAGTTCTTAAGAGCATAAGATTCTTGTGTTATATTTGTGTACCTATAGTTAGTATAGTACGTATGTTTAATAATGCTTTTTTGAGTGAATTTATTGCAGTTCTGAAAAAATTAACAGATTTATTTTGAAATTGGAATTAGTGAAAGAATTCTTAGGATTTCTCTTTCCTCCCATTTATACCATTTCCTTAGAAATGTAGTGTTAAATCAATAAGATGATTTTAAAAGTGCTGTTTTATCTTTGGATTAAATATTTTTCTGATTTCCCAACCATAAATAATATAATATAATTTAATGAATGTGTTTTTTAATCCCCATAACTATCCTTGAGATATATTTTATTCTGGTACATTCATAGTGTTTTTTCAACATATATTTTGAAAATAGATGACATTCTGATCTACCAAGAACCTCTGTTAAAAACACAAATATTAACCTTCATTCAACCTGAATATTTTCCTTAGGAGTTTGTCTTGCCTTTGGTAATGAAAAATCATTGTTGCATCTTACTTAATATTAATGGAATCTCAAAGAAAGTTCTGTACTTTGCAAAACACTGAACAGTTGCTTCTATTGAAGTGCTTTGATTTGGTAATACAAAATGGATGAAGTATTAACTTTTTAATCAAAGAAATTATAAAACCAGTAAAGTTTCACTAGGTGGCCACCAATACTTTGGATCTTTACTGACAAAACCTTATTTATTCATTAATTTGTCATATTTATTAAAACATTTAAAAATGATATGGCAGGATTTAAAAGTTTGTAATTCATTTGAGCAAATATAAATTGGAAATTTTAGTTCTTTTAGAAATTCTGTCTCATGGAAATAACCCAGAACTATGCATTTACAATTTTTATTTAAATTCTGTGTTAATGGTTTATATATGAGGTATCCCCCAAAAACTCATGTGTGATATAATGCAAGAAAGTTTAGAGGTGAAATGATTGGATCATGATGTCTTTAAGCTAATCAGTGCATTAATCTGTGGATATGGATTACTCTAGTGGTTACTGTAGGCAGGTAGGGTGTGACTGGAGGAGGGTTAGGGTTAGGGTCATTGGGGCTGTGCCTTTGGGGTGTATATTTTGTCCTTGGTGAGGGACGTGTCTCTCTCTCTCCTTTTTGGTTTCATGTTCTGGGCTGCTTTCTTCTACAGTACTCTTTTCCCATAATGTGGTACCTCATCTTGGGCCTAGAGCAGTGGAGTTGGACATCTGTGAACTGAGACCTCTGAAATTGTGAGCCCCCCCAAAAAACTTTACTTCCTCTAGTTGTTCTTGTCAGATCTTTTGGCCACAGCAGCAAGAAAGCTGACTAAAACATGCTACTTGCAAACTAACTTATTCCTGTTTATTTTTTATAAAAATTTATCAAAATTGAGTTTTAAAAGCTTTATTTTAAGATATAATTAATAACCCATGTTTGGAGATCCAAGATGGTGGATTAGAGGAAGGCTGCATTCCTACTTGCTCCGTGGATTCCTACTTGCTCGGGATTCAAACAGCAGGAATATGAACCTCAACGAGATTTTATATTCAAAGCACATATAAGGGGTCTCCAGGTGCCGCTCCAGAACCAACTCAGCCGGGCTGGGCTCGGCCCGCCTCGGGCAGCGACGATCCGGGAGCCGGACAGCTACGATCCGGGAGCGCCTGACCCTGCAGCTGCTTCGGAGCCACCGACCTGGGTCTGCACCAGCCAACAAGTGAGTGCGGGTCCCCAGTAGCGCTTTGGAGTCACTGGCCGTGGCTCCAGCACCAGCCGGCGGCCTCCCAGGCAGAGACCGAGCATCTCAGGCTACCTGGGCATTCAGAGGCGTCCAGGAAACTCTGAGATCGCGGACTCTGGTGGGGAGATGGAACTACCCCATGCCATTTTGGCGGCTTAACTGGCGGAGAAGGCTCATTACCAGCTTCCTGGGGCCTTCGGCTGCGTCAGGGGAGCTTCAACCGGGAAACTCTGGGAACGCAGTCTCTGGCGGGAAGTGGGAACTATTCTGTGCCACTCCCCCCAGCTTCCCTGGCGGAGAGTGCCCATCTTGGGCTTCCCAGGCCCTCTAGCCGCACCTGGAGAGGTTGGCCCGAAGCCCCTGGAATCGCTGACCCCGGCGGGGAGGTGGAACTGCTCTGAGTTTGGCGGCTTCCCTGGCAGAGGGGGTCCATTTCCAGCTTCCTGGGGACGCCAGCTGCGTCAGGGGGAGCTCCAGCCGGGAAACTCTGAGAACGCAGTCTCTGGCAGGGAGTGGAAACTACTCTGCGCCACTCCCCCAGCTTCCCTGGCAGACAGCTCCCATCTCGGGCTTCCCAGGCCGTCAAGCCGCACCTGGAGAGGTTGGCCCAAAGCCCCTGGGATCGCTGACTCTGGCAGGGAGGTGGAACTGCTCTGAGTTTGGCGGCTTCCCTGGCAGAGGGGGTCCATTTCCAGCTTCCTGGGGCCGCCAGCAGTGTCAGCAGTGTCTGGAGTGATCGGGCAGGGAGCTTTGGGCCTTTGGCAATAGCTTACAGTGTCCCCAGGAGAGAGCAACCACCTGCCACTGCCTGAACCCCCAGCGAGGAGTTCAGGTCAGCCTGGGCTCTCAAGCCCAGTGTCTCCATCACTGAGCACAGTGCTGTGACACCACCCCAACTTGAACTAGTGCCCAGGCCCACACACAGGCCTGGAGTCTACCACCTTGCTGTATCTAATTGTCTATCAGCACTAGGCTGCCTCTGCCCAGAAGCATTGATCATTCCCAACCTGGAGGTAGTGGGAAAGCACCTTTCTTGGGTCACCGCTTGATCAAACACCCCTCAAGCAGCAGAGGGGAAGATACACGAGCACCATGAGAAAACACGGGAAGAAAGTGTCCCAATTAAACCTAGATGATATATCAAGAGAACCCAAAGACAGCATGGTAGAAGGAATGACAGAAATGGAGTTCAGAATGTTCATAATTAAAGTGATCTGAGAAGAGAATGATGTGACGAGAGAGCAGATTCAGGCTATGAATAATCAGCTAATAGAGCAATTGCAGGAAGCAAAAAATTACTTCAATAAAGAGATAGAAATTCTGAGAAAAAACAAACAGAAATTCTTGAAGGAAACAAGGAAATGAAGGAAACAATAAACCAAGTTAAAAACTCAATAGAAAGCATAATTAACAGAATAGATCACTTGGAAGACAGAACCTCAGACAATGAAGACAAAATATTTAATCTTGAAAACAAAGTCGAACAAACAGAGAAGATGGTTAGGAATCATGAACGAACCCTCCAAGAAATATGGGACATCATGAAAAGACCAAATTTAAGAGTAATCGGGATTGAGGAAGGC
>JAJEJO010048657.1:271684-288924 GCA_020662805.1 Glaucomys volans | reverse complement strand
AATAGCTGTACTCCATTTGTGTTCAATGAATCAATAAGTAAATAAAAGAATAAATAAAAAAAAAACCCCATGTTTTCTTTGGATTAGTATATGATTACCTAAAAATAATTGGCTAATATTATAGATCTCAGGAAGTTGTAGTTCTAAATGGTTTAAATTATGATTTTAAAAAACTTTAGTCATAAGGACATAAAAGGCAGAAATGTTTGTAGCCTTTTTTTGATATTTTTTGTTTTTCTATTATGAGTGGATTGACCCTTTATTAATGATGTAAAATTTTTACTTTTTTGATTATCATTGCTAGTCTTTAATACTTATTGAATTATCTGCTTGCTTGGTATAATAGGCACTAAGCAATTTATTGCAGTTAGAAATAGTCATGGCTTTGAAAGAGCTTGAGTTTTAGAAGGAACAGAGATATAAGAAGACTTGCACACAATTAACTGTTTTTTCCTCTTAACACAATTAGTTGTTCATGTTAGAGGTACTGCCTCCAAAAGGTCTGAGTGTTTATTTTCTCATTATCTAAGAAAACTTTTATAGTGTATAAGTTTTGGATTTCAAAGAGGAGGAAAGAAATGGGAGGAAAGGATTCAATCATTGAGAGATAAAGGGACAAGATTATGAGAGAGCAAAGAGTGAAGAAAAGATTGAAAATATTTATTAACAGAAATTCAGTACCCTTTGTAAGAGTACCTGATATCTTTTAAGTCTAACTGTAAAATAGTTTGTACCATCACTGATGAATTTAACACATTGAAGTCATATTAATTCATGAAAATGTTAGGAGCTACATAAAATAAATAAAGCGTTGGACTTAGGGTTTAGTGGTGAAGAGTTCAGGTTTTAGAGACACATAGCATTCAATTTCTTCCTCTGTTACATACTAGCTGTGTGACATTCCTGCCATTCCTGCCATTCTGAACCTCAGTATTTTCCTTCTAAACCTCTAAAATGTAAGTAATAATATATATGAAAAGGTTATTGTGAGAATTCATTGAGCTTTGATTACACACACACATATCCACGTTCACACTGCCTAACAGTATCTGACAGTTATTAATGCTCAGTAAATGATATTATTTTTCATTTAATGGACAATGGATTGAGCACTTACTATATACTGTAGATAGGAATATGATGAATAGGGCAAAGTTTCTTTCTTTTTTTTTTATTGGCAAAGCTTCTTGAACTGAGGAATTCACGTTCTTTGTTGGAAAATAGAATTTTATAAACAATTATGTAATGAAATCCAAATAAGTTGCAGTGGGACTCTCAGGGGAGAATCAGTTTGAGTCTGCTTGGGGGATGACAGAAGTCAACAGAGTTCCAAAGTATGCTTGAGTTTTCTTTTGAAGAACAAGTAGGGCTTTATTATATGGAGTGAACTTTCTAGGAAATGAGGATGTGTAAAGCCCAGAAAGTATGAGAAAGCAATTTTTGTTTTTATTTGTAGATGGTGATGATCCAGTAAATGTTTTAAGCAGGTGATTCATGAACAGATTTGTAATTTCACAAAGATAGGACAATCGACTGGGTGGGATTTGGGGAAATGGGACAGATAGGTCATGACATGAAGTACAGTGGTTCACATGGTAGATGGCTGTATTAACAGTGAAAAGAGACTGGAAATGAGAGGGAAGTAACACACATTTAGTTGTTAGCATTGATTTTAACTAATAATTAATTCTATGTGTAAGGATGAGTGAGAAGGAAATATTAATGATGACTCCTAGATTTTTCACTTAGAATTATAGGTGAGCGGTGGTGTGAAAAATTGGAGAGAGAGAATATAGAAAGTATGTAACATTGTGTGCATTTTGTGTGTGCACTCCTGGGGAATCAATATTTTAAGCATCTTTTTGTTATATAGGCAGAAATGTTGGAAAGGCAGTCAGAAAACTGGAAAAATCTGAGGTTTAGGGAATCAGTCTTTGCAATAAATTACATAATCCACAGAGACTGAGAATTTATCTTAGATATTTTCAGCATTCAATATAGGTGAAAGAAGGGAAAGCTAAGAAAGAAATGGAGGATGAAAAATATGGCAGGATTAGCATGAGGGTGGCATGATCTCACAGAAGCCAGAGAAGGACTGAATTTCAAGAAAGTTGTTTGCACCTATGTTGTGCCACATGTTTAGGTAGGTTAATAAGAATGAGAACTGAAATTATCCAGTGAACTTTGGAGAATTTTGAGACCATTGGTTACTTAAGCAGAGCACTTCTGATGGCTTGGTTTGAATATACCAGATGGAAGTAGACTGAGGAATGAATGTATGATAAAGAAGATAATTCCAGAAATATAGACATACATTCATTTCAGGAATCTCTCCTGGAATGGAGGCAGGGAATAAACTCTTGAATGTCTAGTTTTTTGTTTCTTAAAAGAGAAACTTTATAGCTCTTGCCAGTATAATTTTCTACATGTTATTTACCTTTTGTCAGTTTAGCATTGTTGCCAAAATAAAATATGATTTCAAATAATGAGATGATTGTTATTAGTATTTCAGCTCAAGAAGCATTAATTGAAGTGAATTTTGTGTGTTCAGTATTACACTAGTTGCATTAGGGCTTCAGAAATTTGCTGAATGAATAAATGACATAAATATGTAAGGCTTAAAGATATCATGTATGTAAACAATAGAGATATATTGAATGAGTAAGGCTTCAGTCAGAATACTTATCAAGACGTACAAAACTATTATAATTTGGCCTTTAACTACCTCTCCAATTTCATGTTTCACAATTTTGTATGCATTCTTAAACTTTAGTCATATTGAACTCTCTTGGTTTCCTGAATTTAGTGGTCTTTTCCCTCATCCCTCACTTTTCTCCATCTGTGTAAGCCAGTCCTTATTCTGGGATGCCCCTTTCTGATCATATTATTGACTCCTACTCATCCTTTGAAATTCAACTTTCTGGTGATCTGTGTATACTTCAGTCATGGCATTTATAATGTTGTAATATCATCATCTATTTCTTTGTTCCTGTCACCAGACCATTACCTTCTTGAGGGTCAGAGATTTTGTTTTACCTGATTTTTAGTCCTTAACATATGGTGAATTAAAAGAATTATTGAATGAAAGAATGATATTATATTGAGCTTTTTTAAAAACTTTTTTTTTGTTGTAGATGGACACTATGCCTTTATTTTATTTATTTATTTTTATGTGGTGCTGAAGATTGAACCCAGTGCCTCACACATGCTAGGTGAGCACTCTACCACTAAGCCACAACCCCAGCACTTTGAGCTGGTTTTTAAGGGAAATATTGGATTGATGCAGAGTAGATGAGGACATTTTGAGTAGGAACTGAAAACTAAAGACATGTATAACTAGCAGACTAATGACTTGGTGAGTATGAATAATGCAAGCTGGAGAGGTCCAGATTACATATAAAATTATATTAGTCATTCTTAAGCAGAAAGATGTGAAATTTTTCATGTTTATTGTGATAGTGGTTTGCTTTAAAGAACTTCTTTATTGTTTATATCTAACCCATTCCTGAAGACATGTTGGAAAGAAAATATTGGGGTAGCAAGATCCTGTATTATATTGAGAAAATAATATATCTGGCCCATGCAAAATTTTAGATGAATTTCTCAAATAAAATACCTTATGCACATCTATATAACAGTTGCCCAAAGATATCTGCAAAGTATATAAAATATCATTTACTTAATTTTTCAAGAAACCTCTAGAGCTCACTTCTGTGTAGAACAATGATATTGTTTTAGATAGATATTACTTTTTAATTTGCAAAAACATGTCCTATAATATAAAAAAACAGTGAAATAGTATGCTATAAATTTTTAAAGTATGTAAATTATTCCAGTTGATTCTATCTTTAGCCACCTGGCAGAAGCAAAAACTGAAATCAGTGAACTGCTAACCTGGAGGAGATGAGGATGGGAGAAGGTGGGAGATGATAATTGCAGCAATGTATATTGTACTTTAAACAAAAGCAGTTAGTAGTGCTTTTATCAGGAAAAAAGCTGAGATGAGGCTTCAAACCACTTTATATCCCTTGCTTAGAGTTATGTAAGGTGCAATGTTTTGCTGGCATGCATTTGTAGTTTCATTATAATATACTGAATTTTGGATAAGTTTGGGAAGTTGTTATTTAAATATTTGGATTCAGGTGGTGATAGAGACCTATATTTAACTGTTATTTTAAAAATAAAAGGAAATGGTAATGCTTTTTTTTTGTGAAGTTGTGGGTTTTAAAAAAATTGCCAAATCTTGTTATTCTGAATATATAAAAAAGCAGAGTTATTTCTTACTATTATGTATTTTTAAAAATACTTTTTATGCCTCTTTTTGATATAAAGTCATGAAAAATGAAAAACTAGCATTAAAGTCAGATTTCAGTTTAAGTGTTACTATGATATTTGCTAGTCATGGGCCTTTGAGCAAATTACTTAACTTTTTTTTTTTGTATCAGGGAATGAATCCAGGGGCCCTTAACCACTGATCCTCATCTTCAGACCTTTTTATTTTTAATTTTGAGATAGAGTCTCTTTAAGTTGCTTAGGGCCTCACTAAATTGGGGAGGCTGGCTTTGAATCATTCTACCTTGACCTCCCAAGCTGCTGGTATTACAGGTGTGTGCCACCATGTCTAGCAAATTACTTGACTTTTATAGGGCTTTCTTGTGATATGAAAGAGTATCTTACAGCTTGTGAGAATTAAAGAATGCAGGCGATATGCATACCATAGTGCTTATGTTATTGCTACATATGTGGCTGAAAAATACATTGTTTTCTATAACACCAAAATGTAGTAAGTTGAAAGACACAGTATGTGCAAAATTTTCTTTTGGATTGTACTTACTGATAAGCGTTCATTTAACTTAATCAAGGTGATACGCTTGGTTTTTTTCAGTTAAAAAAATTTGTTTTGTGTGTTAATCTGATCTATTGCCTAATCCCTGACCTAAAACTGTTTTGTTTTTATGCTGGAGCAAAACATTAATAAAAGGAAAATGAGAACTGTGATGTCCCTGATCATGCCATACACAGCAATTATCTGTAAGTTAATCATAGACCTAAATGTAAAAACTAAACTATAAAACTTCTAGAATGAAAAATATGGGAGGAATCTTCACAACTTTGGAGAAGGAATATATTTTTAGAACACACAGAAAACATAAGAAGAAAAAATTGATAAAAACTACAAAATTAAATACTTTTGCCCCTTGAGTCACTGTCAAGATAATAGAAAGACTAGCTCAGAGTGGAAGAAAATATTTGAAAAACATCTATCTGACAAAATAATTGTATCTAGAATAAAAAAGAACTCTTACAACTCAATAATACTAAGACCAAAGACTCATTAAAATATCATCAAAAGATTTGCATGGCACTTTATGAAGAGACCAGAAGAATGGCAAATAAGAAAAGTTGCTCTAAAGTATTGGTCAGTAGGGAAATGCAAATGACAGTGCAAACCACAATGATGTGCCAAATGCTAGAATTAGAAACACTGACAATATCAACCACTGATGCTTAATATGCAACTGGAACTCTTCATCCATTGCTGTGGAAATGTAGAATAATAAACCCACTATGGAAAATATTGGACAGTTTTTTATAAGTTAAAGTATGCATACTATATGGTTTAGCTACTCCATTCCTAAATATTTATATAACAAATGAAAATAAAAGTTCACCAAATACTTGTACAAGTATTTTTATAGCAACCTCTGTTCATTACTATGAATATTTAAGAAAACTGGAAACACCTCACATGTCATCACTAGGTGAATGGATAAATAATTTGTGTGATATTAGTACAATGTAATGCTATTAGATACTGGAAAGAACTGCCCATAGAATGACTCATTCACGAAACTACATGGTCAATCTCAAGAACATACTCTGAGGAAAAAAAAATTATATAATTCCATTTATGTAAAACTCTAGACAAGACTAATCTGTAATAACAGAAAAAAATTTAGCTGTTGCCTGTGGCCTATGTGGAAGAATTATTTGAGAAGTAGTGCACCTAACTTTTTGGGGTAATGGAAGCTTTCTTTTTCTTTTTCTTTTTTTTTTTTTTGATCGGCTTGGATGATTTTATTTTCTTTGGGTACAACAAGTTAAAATGCTGTTAAATAACATCCAGTACTATTAATGTTTAAATTCCATTGGGTAACATACTTAAAATATTATTGGTGTTTTTTTTAATAGATTGATAAATAAAAGGTTTAAGATTGGTTTGTGTCCATCACTACAAACAAGGTTACTAAGTGAAATCATAACAGGTACCATTCTACATACAAAGGAATTCCAAGGTTTCAACTGTAATTCAATTAAAGAACTATAAATAACATAAAATATTTCATCTTATTAAAATGGAATAATTCATCTAAATTCAGAAATTTCCTCAGAGTTGTTTCAAAATGCAAACAAAATGAGTCAACAGATAGGAAAGAGAAAATAGAAGGTTCTAGGTGTGGAAATATATTCAGTAGAAGGAAAGAGAATGTTTCTGGGTAAGAAAGTCTTTTATATCTTGATTTTGATGATGGTTACAGAAGCTGTGGATCTGTCAAAATTCTATATATTGTTTTTAGTTACATCAGAGGGCATGCAAATTGTGCAATATATATGAAGTTTACTAGAATATAAGCTGTGAAGGAGCATAGATTTTTGTATTTTTAATTTTTTATTCACTGTTGTATCCTTACTTTCCAGACTAGTCATTCTGTGCCTATGACATCATATATATGAAGAATGAATTGATAAATTTGATAGTATTTACTTGAATAACTTATAAACATGTTTTTCAGTATTTTTTTCATATGATTTTTAAATTGTCAATCTTGAATATTTTTCCCATTAGGGAAAATTATTATTATTTATGTACTAAAAATTATTTTTGATGTGTTAGTTAATACAAGAATTCCTATGAATAAAAGAGTTAAACTTCACTAATGATTTCCTTTACTAAAAGAAAATTGGTATCAGTGTGATATTTATATCAATTTTTTGGAAAGGAATTATTCTGATATTCCTAAATACTCATTTAATAGAGAATTTTAGTTATCTTTTCACCAGAATTTAAATTCACAGAAGATTTACTATTTATTTTTCAGAGTTTCAGCTTAAGAACCATTATTGAATGTGTGGATTTCTGAGATGGGCCAAGTGCAGGACTTAAAAGACCAGTGAGGCTGTTGTTCAATGAGGAAGGGAAAATGGTATGGGATGATACAGGTAGGGAGAGGTCAAATTAGGCAGGTTTTGTAGGACTTGGCAAGAAGTTTTGATTTTATTCTTAGGGTAATAAAGTGTTTCATGTAGGGGAATAACATGATCTTTCTGCTTTAGGGATACTACAATGGAAGGGATAGTGGCACTAGAGATGAATAGATTTTATTCAGGGTACAGTTCGAATTGTGACAGAGGGCTTTGTATGCCAATGTAAGGACTTTGCACTTTATTGCATTGGGAAAAGAGAGTGAAGAGTTTACCAAGGGAGTGCCATGATTAGATTTGTCATTTTGAAAATGTCTAAGATGAACTTGCATAGGGGAGAGGTGGGAGAAGGAAGGCCAGGTACAAATTTTCTTTTAGTCCACATAAGAAATGTTGCAGCTTTGAAGTCTTAGGTATGGCAGTAGTTCTGATCTTCTCTTAAGGATAAATCAGGTCTGAAATATTCATCTTTGCAGTGGTTACAAAGTGGGTAGGACCTAACTAAGATTGAGTCTATCTCTAGTGCTATGATGAGATAGGTGTCCCTTAATATAGAAAGTGGATTCAATATAAAGGATAGCAAGTAGAAGCTAGAGAGATTCCCTGAAGCACTGGAGGAGACTAGTTGCAGACTTGCCTTTGTGTTCCAGGGCCCTCATTAGTAGAAGGTGAGAAGTGTACTGGTAAGGATGGCTCAACTGTCTTCATAACTTTTTCATAATCTTACTTCCTCCTCTTTGATAGTGCTTCACAGTTCTTAATGCTTGACTATGTCTCTCAGTAATGGCTTTTAGTACTTAGTATATTTTAAACTTTTTTCATAGCTTCTACTGAACTAAACTATTTACCATGAATCTGCTTCTCATGTCTTGGAACTTGCTTTTGCTTTCTGTGCTATGTCTATAAAGATCAAGTTTTGATCTCAGCCTCCTATATTTTAGTGTTCTGCATTGGAAGATTTTGCAGCATGTTAGCTATTCTCAAGATTGAAATGTTTTCAATCTGGACTTCTGGACAGAGAATCTAGTCCTTATGACAAACATACAGAGGAACTTGACCAATGAATATAAACCATGCACCTAGAAAGAATTAACTGCATCTTTAGGTTTTAATAAAATTTTGTGTTTAATCAGAATAGTAGATCTTATAAAACTGAATCAAAGGTATCCATAAATTCTTATAGTTATTTCTGGTACTTTATTTTGATATTTTTGGAATGATGGTCCTCCTTTAGGCTTTTTTAAAATTTAATTTTGAAGAAAGATTCATCATGATCTGTTTTAGTCAGCTTTTTTGCTGCTCTGATTAAAAGACCTGACCTGAACAATTGTAGAGGTGAAAAAGTTTATTTGGAAGCTCACGGTTTCAGAGGTCTCAATCCTTAGACAGCTGGCTTCATTCCCTGGGGCTCAAGATAAGGCAGAAGAGTGTATTGGAGGGAAGTAGCTCACATGATGATCAGGAAGCAGAGACTGCACTCGCCAGATACCAAATATATACCTCAAAGGCAGGCCCATAGGGACTTACTTCCTCCAGCCATACCCTACCTGCCTTCAGTTACTACTCAGTTAATCCCATCAGGGAATTCATTCACTGATTGGGTTAAGGCTCTCAAGACCCAATCATTTCACCTCTGAACCTTCTTGCATTGTCTCACACAGAAGCTTCTGGGGGACATTTCACATCCAAACCATAATATGATCTCATAAGAGATCATTACTTCATAACTTTTATTTTACCTTGCCTCATGAATCCAAAGGAGAAGGTCAGTGGACAAAGATTACCTTGTGTTGGGGGGAAAAATGGGTACATTTTCTGGCTTTGAAGAAACTGTAGTGTTAGGACGCAGGTTCAGTACCCATTGATTCAAATCTGATGTCATAGAGAAAAGGATTCAAATCTGATGTCATAGAGAAAAGGATCAGCCATATACTAGTTCCCTCTTAAAAAATGTGATGCTTTCAACTTTCAATGTAGAATCACTAATTCCATGGGAACATTCTGTCTCAGCTTCCAGACTACTCTCCCTCACAGAACACCATTCACTTCAGTTGCTTCTCTGATCTGAGAACTTGGCTTATTTGGTACTACTCTCAGAGCTAAAGGGAAATGGCAGAGTGCAGCATCTTTGGGAGCCAGAGCAAAGACATTAACATGCCAAAGTAGCATCTAAAATATAGGTCCAGAAAGCCAGGCATAAAGCCTAGACTGGAGAGTGAATCTAAGCAGAGAGTCACTTGAGGGACAAAGAGATGTGCAGAAAACCTAAAGAAGCCTAAGGACACAGTATGCACCAAGAAAATAAGAAGCCGAAGTCATTGGGACAGTGAAGATATTTAGCAAAGACATTTAAGAGGGAAAGTATAATAAGGTTAGTTTAGTGATAAATTTTTACTTTAATTTTTGATACCAGGGTGTGTTTAAGGGAAGAAAGCTTAGAATTTTGGGGCTCTGTTTTGTCTTTAAAACCCTGCATGGGGTCCACAAGGGGCATTGCTGGCCAGTACCTGAGTTGTAACAATTTATGTTTGGGTCAGGTGGGCAAAGCATGAGTTTCCTCCGTGTTGCAGAATAAAGCCCTGCTTCCTGATTAAAAAAATTAAATAAATAAAAGTTGTCTACTCTAGTATACTGATTTGTTGAAGAATAAATGAATAAATTGTCCCTTTGTGACTGAAGCAACAAGTTATCTTAAATCTCTGTATAGAAAGTTAAATTTGTAATAATATAGTTTAGAAACTCCTTCAAACTTAAAACTATTTTACATAAAGCAACATTTCTTATAGTTTTATTTATACATAAAATGTGCATATATTTAAAAATATTGCACATTTTCTCTTTTTGATCATATATATTTACTTTTCATATATAATAATTTATCTAAGAACCAATTTTAACAGCATCAGATTTTTCTTTAAGAGCTTGGTATGATATAATACAGATTTTATTCTGAAAATAGCTGCATAATTTTTTTATAACTATGCAAATATTTTATAAATTGGTTCCTGTAAGTGAATATTCTTTTTGGAATCTGGAATGAAATAATAACTATTTCAAAGAAGCTAGTGACATTTAATAATATTTCAAAAGAAACATTTTAGAGAAATTGATATTAATCGTAAAATGACATGTAAGTGTACCTAAAGAGTTTTATGACAGGAAAATATTACCTTTTGTGTTTCATATGTATAGTACTGCTCTATCATAATATAGAATTGATAGTTTGTGAGTTAGTCTGTGCAGAAATTTAGGAGAAATTAGTTTCTCACAAGTGCTAGCAAGGTCATTTTAAAAGAGTCTAATAAATAATAGTAATATTTTTCTAAGAATTGATAAAGACAAGTAGTATAGAGTCAGTATGCAAGAGAAAATGAGAGCAGTATCTTGGTAAGACTAATGAGTGCTTGAAATACTCATCTTAGCTTTTCAAACTGAACCTTTTAGAGCATCAATCAGTCAAGAGTGGCAGGTAGTGACCATTAGGTGGATTCATTAACACCCTGCAGTCTGCTTGTACAGGGTGACCCACATCTATCTTCATTAGAAGTTTTCTAGTTGCCAGTAGTGAACAGATGGGTCATTATTGCCAACACTGCCCTCTGGGCCTACCTGGAGGACATTCAAAGTCATCTCATACAGAACACATATCCACATTTACCTACTCTTATGTGAGAAAAATATTTTGAGTATTAGTGATTAAGATATTTTAGCCATTAGGCTGCCTATGTAGATTCATATTTATAAACAGTTTGCAAAAATATTATTTTAGAGGAGAGGGAAATTATTTGATGTAATATATATATTATGGATATTCAGAAAAGCTAGGCTATTCTTGAATTGTAAATTGGGAATAGTTTGGTTATATATTTTTATTCATATTTCTTGAATTTAATAGTAAATTCAAGTAGTAGTAGAAGCATAATATGTAATGAGTATTGTTATGATTGGTGACACTTCTGCATCAAAATACCATGTATTTAATGATTTCCTTCATTGATCTAATGGACTTCAAGTAGGACTATACCATATAACGTGATACAAATTCAAAATTTAAGCTATTAAAAGCTTATATCTATATCTGTATCTATCTATAAAATTTGTCTATAAAATTTGTCTGATTTAAATAAAAGGCAAATCATGCTTATAATGTTAAAACGTGTACTTTTAGCATTGAATTATATCTTTAAAAAGACTTTCCTTCAATGATAGCAAGCACTTTTGTAAGAGTAAATTAAATATATTAATTGTAACATCCTGAGTGTAAATGATAAGATATTGACTGTGCACATTTATCATTGTACTTTTGCTTCTCTTTCTATTTATTGAGAGATTTTATTCTTTAATGATCTGGATCACCACAAGTGCAGCCTACCTGTATATACTTAGAACACTGAACAATGAAATGGTGTTACCCTTCTCATAGTCATGTAGAGCAATGTTGTAAATCTAGCGTTCTTTATTTAGAAATTTGGAGGCTAGGGTTCTGGGGAACTGGGGTATTAAGAAATTCGAGAGATTTGTTTTTTCCTTAAATATAGCTAGTGAGTTTGTTTTCTTTCATGTAAATTTATGAGAGAAATATATCATGTCTCTCAAATTATAATAATAATTCCAAAGGGCTAGATTAGCCTTTACTATTTTCTTAGGTGCAGATATTCTTTGTCCAAGGAGTCTGATGAAGAAAATTATTCCCCACTTCTTGTTAAAAAGTATTTTTTTTGTAGTAGTGAACTCATTTTAGAGTGGGAAGAAAAACAAAGATTTTTAAGAATCATAACATTCAAGTTCTGTGTCTAAAATAAGCTTATTTTATTTCAGGGTGATTGCTTGCACTGATTTTCAAGTTATACAAGTAGCAAAGACAAAAAAAGAACAGGAATATGTTTGGAGCACTTGCCTAATAAATTACTTACACTATCATGATTTTTACTTCATGAAGCAACTGAAAATGAAAAGAGATCTTATCAATAACATGAAAATCTTTCCTTCTGAGAGTAGGAACTTCAATACTGGTGGCCTTTGCTTTTTTGATTTAATTTATTATATTTGGTATTTGGATATTTAGGATTTATTATTACAACATGTGACAGTTTTTTTTATTTTTATCTTGTGTGATACTTAAAATAGTTCAATATATATAGTAACATTTCTTTTTTTTTATCATTTTATCTCAATTTATATGTTGTACAGTACTGGCTCTCAACTACTTTGGCCTCAAGATTTCTTTATGCTCTTAAAAATATTAAGAACACAAAATAATTTTTATGTTGATTGTATCTATTGATATTCATTATTAGAAATTGAAACCGAGAAAAACTTAAAATATAAGAATACTCAAGCTGGGTGTGGTGGTACACAGTTGTAATCCCAGTGGCTTGGGATGCTGAAGCAGGAGGATCAGGAGTTCAAAGCCAGCCTTAGTAAAAGTGAGGTGCTAAGCAACTCAGTTGAGACCCTGTCTCTAAATAAAATACAAAATAGGTTTGGGGATGAGGCTCAGTGTTTGAATGCCCCTGAGTTCAATTTCCAGTAATAACCCCCACCAAAAGAAGAGTACTCAAGTATCCATAAAAGGACAAAAGTCAAATAGGTGAACAGTTGTAATATTATGAAAATAATTTTGGTCTTCAGAGTTCTCTGGAAGGATAGCAGGAACTCCCCAGGATCATTGTAGCAAACTTTAATAACCATGACTGTAGTATGTTTAAAGTTAGAGGTAGAATCATTTGTGTTTGTTGGTTAAATGCCTAGACATTTAGGCATTTAAATGTCTAAGGAGAGGGGAGTCCTCTAGCACAGATTCTATTACCATATATGTTATTAAGTTGTGTTTTAATATATATATAGTTTTTAATGGAACTATTTTTTAGTTTAAAATTGCATCTTTTCTCCAAATATACAATGAGAGTGTAATTTAGAATAAGTATATGTTTCCTAACTATACCTCTTAGAATTCTAGTGACCTTTAGAGATATTGCTGACATTTGCAACTCTTACATCAAATGTCTTCCAACGTTATACTGTCAGCAGGGAATATGAGGATTGACTAGTTTGAAATGGCAATCTTAGGGAAAGTCATAAACTTTGAAATACCCATGACTTCTTTTAATGTCAAGAATCACACATGGTAAATTTCAATATTTATTTTAATTCTTCTAACATGTCTACAAAATTTCAAAATTAACACTCTAAGGAATATCTTTTTTTATTTCTAATTTCTTTATTTCTAATTGGCATATAAAATTGTATCTATTTATAAAAATGATGTTCTGAAGCATATATACCTTGTACGTGGTTAAATCTAGATAATTAACAAACATCACCTTGTAGTTACTATTTTGGGGATAAAAACTTAATATCCACTCTTGGCATTTTTCAAGAATATATTATTATTAACTATAGTCACCATGCTTTACAAAAAATTTCTTGAAGGCACTCATCCTATCTAAATGAAAATGTACATCTTTTGACTGATATCCTCTCACCCCAAACACTTCTAATAGCTACCATTCTGCACTCTTTCATTTGTCATCTTTTTAGATTCTCACAAGAATAAGATCATATAGTGTTTGTCTTTTGTGTATGGCTTATTTTACTTAACAGTGTTCTCCAGGTTTTTCCATTATTATAAACAATAGCATTTCATTCTTTTTAATGGCTGAATAACATTCCATTTAATTATATAATTCTTGAAAAGAGGCCTTGTGCAAAGTGCTTATTAATGTCTCCATGTATGTGGAAATGTGAAAGATTTGTGGAGAATTGTCTCCCAAACAGCAAGAACTAGAACTTTGTTCTCTAAACACCAAATTCTTTAAACCACTGAATTTCAGCCTAGAAAACATTATAAGTTATTTCTCTTCTTTAGGCACCTGTTAACAAACTTTCAATTTTGACACTCAAACCCACTGAAAATTAAGAGCTGATTAGGGACACACTGACCACCACAGGTTGTGATTATGGATAGGGAGAAGGTAATTATTTATAAATGACAAGCAAGAATTAAAAAATAACTTCTCAAAAGATGGCCTCTTCAAAAAAATGGTGCTGGGAAAACTGGAAATCCATATGTAGTAAAGTGAAATTAAACCCCTATCTCTTACCCTGAACTAAACTCAAAGTAGATCAAGAATTTAGGCACTGAAACAAGACCCTGCCCCTTATAGAAGAAAAATTAAGCCCAAATATCCACCACGTCAACCTAGGTCTGATTTTCTTAACAAGAATCCTAAAGCGCAAGAAGTGAAATCAAGAATCCATAAATGGGATGGAATCAAACTAAAAAGCATCTTCTCAGCAAAGGAAACAATCAGTAATGCAAAGAGAGCCTACTGAATGGGAGAAAATCTTTACCACATGCACCTTGATAAAGCATTAATCTCCAGGATATATAAGGAACTCAAAAAACTTAACACCAAAAAACAAACAAACAAACAAACAAACAAATAACTCAATCAATAAATGGGCTGAGGAACTGAACAGACACACTTCACAGAAGAGGAAATATAATCAACAAATATATGGAAAAAATATTCAACATTTCTAGCAATCAGAGAAATGCAAATCAAAACTACACTAAGATTTTGTCTCACTCCAATAAGAATGGCAATTATCAAGAATACAAGCAACAATAAATGTTGGCAAGGATGTGGGGAAAAAGATACATTCATACATTGCTGTAAATTGGTGCCACTACTCCTCAAATTGGTGCAACCACTCTGGAAAGTAGTATGGAGATTCCTCAGAAAACTTGGAATGGAATCACCATTTGACTCAGTTATCCTACTCCTTAGTTTATACTGAAAGGACTTAAAATCAGCATGCTAAAGAGATACAGCCACATCAATGTTTATAGCAACTCAACTCACAATTGCTAAATTATGGAACCAATCTAGGTGCCCTTCAACAGATGAATGGATAAAGAAAATGTGGTTTATATACACAGTGGAATATTACTCAGTCTTAAAGAAGAATGAAATAATGGCATTTGCTGTAAATGGATGAAGCTGGAGAATATTGTGGTAAGCAAAAGATGCCAAACCCAAAGAACCAAAGATCAAATGTTTCCTCTGATATGCAGATGCTAATTCACAATAAAGGGAGGAACTAAGGATGAATGGAGGTACTTTGGATTAGACAAAGGCGATTGAAGGGAGGGGAGGAGGATTGGGGCAGGAAAGATAGTAGAATGAATCGGACATTGTTACCCTATGTGCATATATGATTACATGACCTGTGTAATTCTACATCATGTACAATCAGAAGAATGAGAAGTTATACTCCATTTGTATATGATGTGGCAAAATGCATTCTACTGTCATGTATAACTAATTAAGAACAAATAAAAAATAAAGTAACAAAAAGTAAAATAGATAAATAAAAAATTTCTCAGAGCTATTTATTGTGGTGGTAGGGCTAATTTATCAGTCATTTCTGAGACATTTCCTATTCAATGTCTATAATTAGAAAAAACTCAATTTTAAGATTACTTTCTGTTATGTAGAAAATATGTATATATGTGGAATGCCAAATTCCCCAGTGATGAAAAACAAAGGAAATATTACAGTGCAAATGTTTTCAAAAATGCTAAATACACTTATAAATGTCCAATTATAGTAGGATGAACAAACATTCATATCTTTGAACATAATTTCAAAAAAATTCAAAGATGTTTCATGTTCATTCATATTCAGAAAAAATAGTAGCACATAGTGGTTATCACTCTACTTATACTCTACATAATTTCTGGTACTCATTGTGAATCCAGACTCACAGAGTTCATAAAATGGATAGCTTTTTTTCTCTTGATTTTGGTTCATTTTAATACTTTCATGAAACTTGGAAGCCATTTAGATGAATGGCCATTTTCAAATATTTGTGATTAATTCACAGATTTATTAAGCATATTAAGTTTCTATTAACTTCCAAGTACTGAGCTAACTTGCGTAGGTACAGTGGTGAACAAAAGTATGTGTAGTCTCTGTCCTCAGAGATTTTATAGTCAGTCTACCAAAAAAGCATGTTTCTGTGGAAACAAATCTAAGGAGAAGAGGTACCCGGCATTTTGAGAGTTTAGATAAAGAAATTTGGTCTAGTCATGGATATGAGCAAAAAGAAGACTATCCATTAGAAGTGAGGTTTGGAGCTTTGATTCAGGAACACATGAAATAGAAGAAGAGGTAAGGAAGGTACATTCCAGTGGAGCAAACATCAAAGGCCCCGTGGTGGCAAGAGGCATAGGGTGGTCAGAGAAGCACAGTTTAGGTGTTTCTTGATATCCATAAGAAGATAGTCAAGAGATTGTGCATAGTTATAAGATCAACACCTTGCAAAATAACAGGTTTAGGCAGCCTGGGTCTTCTTGAGCACATCATCGAGAAAATTTGGAAGTGAAAATTAAGAAAACAACAACAACCCTGCCTTTGTTTTCTTCTAACTCAATGATAAATGACTGATGGGATGCTGGATGATGATAGAAAAATATGGGTTTAAGAAGAAAAAGGATCAATAAAGTGTAATAATAGCAAGGGTTCAAGACCAAAACTAAATTGAAAGTGCTCATTGTTGAAAACCTTTCTAAAATGCATTAGGCTGTCCTGCCATCTTTTCTTAAGTGTATACATAGTAAGCTAGTACACATAATTATTTAAGTGTGTGTTCTTTATATAAAATGAGATATCAAGCATATTTTACATTTTGGTATTGCTCTCCTTTTTGGCTCCAACAACTTTGTGAAGATGAAATCTTTTTTATATTGGCTGGAATACTATAAAGACAACGTATTTAGTATCAGAAGCACATTTTCCTCCCTTCTCTCACATCTCTACCATCTTTGAATTCAAATATTTTTTTTATATCAATTTTTTTTCTGAGTTTGACTTTTTTTTTCTTTATAGGTATTATTATTATTTTTTTTTACTTATTGATTCATTGAACACAAATGGAGTACAGCTATTGTTTCACTGCTTGTACACAAAGTAGAGTCACACCATCTGTGCGTTCATGCATGTACACAGGGCAATGGTATCTGTCACACA
>JAJEJO010048657.1:259225-271284 GCA_020662805.1 Glaucomys volans | reverse complement strand
TCCTCCATATGAATTTCATGATTGCTTGCTCTATTTCTATGAGGTCCATCATTGGGATTTTATTTGGAATTGCATTGAATTTGTATATATATCAATTTATTGAGGAGTCGGATGTCTGAATAGTATATTAGTTTGCTTGTGTATTCGTATACATATTTTTTTCTCTCACCTGTCTCCCTGGATTCTCTTTCTCACTTCTCTCATACTAACAGCCAACCTCTATTAATTCCTTACTATAATTTTTTACCTTTATCTTTTGTCCCTCTCCCTCATAAACATCACATCTTACACTACTTTTGTTCCCTCATTGTCTATCATTTGAAATGGTAAATCTTTTTAGCAAACTTACTGTTTATATTGTAGACAATAATTAAACACTTCATTTCTGTCTATTATGACAAAACTATAATGCCTTAATAGGAGTCATTTGGTTTAAGGTGGTATATAGTTTGCATTGGGTGCTGTTAATATTGGTCTCCCCCTTAAAGGTGAGGCACTGGAAATCTTCAGGGATACTAAAAGACTACAGGGTAGAATCTGTACTGCCTCAGCTCTATAATACAAGATGAGAAGACACAGAAACAACATGAAAAAACAAACAAACAAGGAAAAAAGTGCCTCAAATAAACCAAGATGTTCCAACAATTGAATCCATAGACAGCATGGTAGAAGAAATGTCAGAGAAGGAGTTTAGAAAGTATATGGTTACGTTCGAAATAAAGGATGGTATTGGAGAGAAAATACAGGAAGTGAAAGATCACTTCAATAAAGAGGCAGAGATTATAAATAGGAATCAAGCAGAAATCCCTGAAATGAAGGAAACAATAAATCTAATTAAAAATTCAATGGAAAGTATCACTGACAGACTTCACCACATGGAAGACGGAATCTCAGGCAATAAAGACAAAATATATACTCTTGAAAATGAAGTTGACCACACAGAGAAGATGGTAAGAATCCATGAAGAGAACTTCCAAGAAATATGGGATAACATAAAAACACCAAATTTAAGATTTATCAGAGGAGAAGAAGAGGTGGAGATACAAACCAAAAGAATGTACAATTTTTTAAATGACATAATATCAGAAAACTTCCCAAATCTAAAGAATGAAATGGAAAACCAACTAGAAGAGACTTATAGTACCCCAGTGTGCAAAATTACAGCAGACCCACACCAAGGCACATTATAATGAGAATGACTAACATACAGAAAAATCTAGAATTTTAAAGGCTGTGAGAAAAAAATCAAATTACATATAGGGGGAAAACCAATTCAGATCTCAGCTGATTTCTCAACCCAGACCCTCAATGCCAGGAGGTCCTGGAATAACATATTTCGAGCTCTGAAAGAAAATGGATTCCAACTGAGAATTTTGTATCCAGTAAAATTAAACTTCAGATTTGAATGAAATAAAAACTTTCCATGATAAACAAAAGTTAAAAGAATCCACAACTCGAAAGCCTGCACTACAGAACAATCTCAGCAAAATATTCCATGAGGAGGAAATGAAAAAAAAAAAAAAACCAACAAAACAATGAAATCCAGCAAAGGGAGGAGCTACACTAAAGTAAATGTCAATCAAAGGAGAAACTAAGTCAATTTGAAAACCAAAAATAAACCAAAACGACTGGGAATACAAATCATATCTCAATAATAACCCTGAATTTTAATGGCCTGAACGCATCACTCAAAAGACATAGACTGGCAGATTGGATTTTAAAAAAAGACCAATATGCAGTCTTCAAGAGACTGACCTCTTAGGAGAAGACATCCACAGACTGAGGACTGCATAAACAAGCAGGGGTTTCCATCCTCATATCAGACAAAGTGGACTTCAGGCCACAGTTAGAAGGGTTAAAGAAGGACATTTCATACTGTTTATGGTAATCATACACCAACAACACATAACAATCATAAATATATATGCCCCTAATAGTGGAGCATCTACATACATCAAACAAACCCTTCTCAATTTCAAGAATCAAATAGATCACAACATAATAATCCTGGGTGACTTTAACACACCTCTCTCACCACTGGATAGATCTTCCACACAAAAACTAAACAAAGAAACTGTAACTAAGTAATATAATCAATGATTTAGACTTAATAGACATATATAGAGTATTTCATCCATCATTGAGTGAATATACTGTTTTCTCAGCTGCACATGGATCCTTCTCTAAAATAGACCATATGTTATGCCACAAGGCAACTCTCAGCAAATACAAAAAAAATAATTACTACCCTGTATTCTATCAGATCATAATGGAATGAAATTAGAAATCAATGAAAAAATAAACATAGAAGCTACTACAACACCTGGAGACAAAATAACATGGTATTGAATAACAAATGGATAGCAGAAGAAATCAAAGAAGAAATAAACTACATAGAGGTAAATGAGAACACCAGTAGAACATATTAAAGTCTCTGGGACACTATGAACACAATGTTAAGAGGAAAGTTCATTGCATCGAGCTCATACATTAAAAGAATAAAAAGTCAACAAATAAATGACCTAACAGTAATTCAAAGCCCTAGGAAAAGAACAAATCAATGCCCAAAACAGCATAAGACAGGAAATAATTAAAATCAGAGCTGAAATCAATGAAATTGAAACAAAAAGAAACAATTGAAAAACTTGATAAAACAAAAAAGTTGGTTATTGGAAAAAATAAATAAAATTGACAAACTCTTAGCTATGCTAATGAAGAAAGAGAGAGAAAACTGAAATTACTAAATTTTGTGATGAAAAAGGAAATGCCACAATGGACACTACTGAAATACCAAAGATAATTAGAAACTATTTTGAAAATTTATACTCCAATATAATACAACATTGTCAAATTTCTAGAGACATATGATCTACCCAAACTGATGCAGAAGGTCATACACAATTTAAACAGATCAGTTTCAAGCAGTGATATAGAAGACTCCATCAAAAGCCTACTAACATCTTTACACCAGGAATACTAATAACCCAATCAATAAATGGGCCAAGAAAATGAACAGACACTTTACAGAGGAAGATCTACAAGCAATCAACAGATTTATGAAAAAATGTTCAACATCCCTCGTTATAAGAGACATGCAAATCAAAACCACCTTAAGATTTCATCTTACCCCAATTAGAATGTCTTTTATTAAGAATATAGGCAACAACAGGTGTTGGCGAGGATGTGGGGAAAAGGGTACAATCATACATTGCTGGTGGGAGTGCAAGTTGGTGTAGCCACTCTGGAAAGCAGTGTGGAGATTCCTTAGAAAACTTGGAATGGATCCACCATTTGACCCAGCTATCCCACTCCTTGGCCTATACCCAAAGGACTTAAAATCAGATTACTACAGTGATACAGCCACATCAATGTTCATAGCTGCTCAATTCACAGTAGCTAGATTGTGGAACCAACCTAGATGTCCTTCAATAGATGAATGGCTAAAGAAACTGTGGTATATATACACAATGGAATATTACTCAGCCATAAAGAAGAATAAAATTATGGCATTTGTAGGTAAATGGATGATGTTGGAGACTATTATGCTAAGTGAGATTAGCCAATCCCAAAAATCCAAAGGCCCAATGGTCTCTCTGATAAGTGAATGATGATGCATAATGTGGGGTGGAATGATGGCAAGAATGGAGAAAGGGTAGAGAGCATAGAGGGAAGGGAGGGGTGGGGTTGAGGTTGGGGGGTAAGAATAATAACAGTATGTGTGACAGACATCATTGCCCTGTGTACATGTATGAATGCACAGATGGGGTGACTCTATACTTTGTGTACAACCAGAGAAACAACAGCTGTACTCCATTTGTGTTCAATGAATCAAAAAATTAAATTAAAAAAAAAAAAACCTACTAACCAAGGAAAGCCCAGGACCAAAGGCATTCTCAGCCAAGCTCTATAAGACCTTCAAAGATGAATTAACACCAGTACTATTCAAAATATTCCATGTTGTAGAAAAGGAAGGAACCCTACCTAACTCGTTCTTTGAGGCTAGTTTCACCCTTACAACAAAACCAGATGAAGACACATCAAGGAAAGAAAACTTCAGACCAATATCCCTCATGAACATAGATGCAGCAATTCTCAGTAAAATTCTGGCAAATCGCATGTGAAAACATATTAAAATAAGAGAGTGCATCAAATGGGGTTCATCCCAGGGATGCAAGGTTGGTGCAACATATGGAAATCAATAAACCTAATTCATATCAATAGCCTTAAAGACAAGAAGCATATAATCATCTTGATAGATGCAGAAAAAGCATTTGACAAAATTCAGCACCTCTGTATGTTCAAAAAACTACAAAAACTAGGGTTAGTAGGAACATAACTCAACATTGTAAAAACTATCTGCTAAGCCCAAGGCCAATATAATTCTAAATGAAGAAAAATTGAATGCATTCCCCCTAAAAACTGGAACAAGAAGGAATGCCCTCTTTCACCACCACTTCTATTCAACATAGTCCTTGAAACTCTAGCCAAAGCAATCAGACAGATGAAAAAAATTAAAGGGATATGAATAGGAAAAGAAGAACTCAAACTATCACTATTTCCCCATGATCCTATATTTAGAAGATCCAAAAATTCCCACCAAAAAACTTCTAGAACTTATAAATGAATTCAGCAAAGTAGCAGGATATAAAATCAATACCCATAAATCAAATACATTTCTATACATCAGTGATGAATTCACTATAAGAGAAATGAAGGAAACTACCCCATTCATAATAGCCTCAAAAAAGGAAAATAAAATATTTGGGACTCAACCTCAAAAAAGAGATGAAATGCCTTAACAATGAAAACTACAGAACACTAAAGAAGGAAATTGAAGATGACCTTAGAAGATGGAAAGATTTCCCATGCTCTTGGATAGACAGAATTAATATCATCAAAATGGCCATTCTACCAAAGGCACTATACAGATTCAGTGCAAGTCCTATTAAAATCTCAATGATATTCTTCATAGAAATAGAAAAAGCAATCATGAAATCATTTGGAAAAATAAGAGACTCAGAATAGCCAAACCAGTCACTAGTAAGAAAAGTAAAGCAGGAGGCATCACAATACCAGACCTCAAAGTATACTACAGAGCAATATCAACAAAAATGACATGGTTTTGGCACCAAAATAGACATGTAGACCAATGGTACAGAATAGAATCACAGAGACAAACCCACATTTATCTCATACTAGACAAAGGCACCAAAACATACATTGGAGAAAAGATGTGTCTTCAACAAATTGTGTTATGAAAACTGGAAATCTGTATGTAGCAAAATGAAATTAAACCTCCATCTCTTACCCTGCACAAAACTCAACTCAAAGTGGATCAAAGACTTAGGCGGTAGATCAGAGAGCCTGCACCTAGTAGAAGAAAAAGTAGGTCCAAATCTTTACCATGTCAGCCTAGGAACTGACTTCTTTAACAACGCTCCTAAAGCAAGAAGTGAAAGTCAGAATCCATAAATGGGATGGATTCAAACTAAAAAGCTTCTTCTCAGCAGAGGAAATAATCAGTAATGTGAAGAGAGAGCCTACAGAATGGGAGAAAATGTTTACTACATGCACTTCAGATACAGCTGTAATCTCCAGGATATTTAAAGAACTTAAAAACTTAACACCAAAAAACCAAATAACCCAGTTAATAAATGGGCTAAGGAATTGAACAGATATTTCACAGAAGAAGAAATACAGTTGATCAGTAAAATATCATCTCTAGTGATTAGAGAAATGCAAATCAAAATTACTCTTAAGATTTCATCTCACTCCTGTCAGAAATGGCATCAAGAATACAAGCAACATTGATGCAGCCCCAACTGTGTACTTTTAAAGAATTAATTGTACGTCAATAAAAAAGGATTGCATTAGTTAAAAAAAAAAAGAATACAAGCAATAGTAAGTGTTGACAGAGATGTGGGGGAAAAGGGTACACATACATTGCTGGTGGGACTGCGAATTAGTGCAGACACTATGGAAAGCAATACGGAGTTTCCTCAGAGAACTTGGAATGGAACTCCCATTTGTCCCAGCTATTTGTCCCATTGGTTCATACCCAAAGGACTTAAAATCAGCATACCACAGTGATGCAGCTACAACAATGTTTATAGCAGCTCAGTTCACAATTGCTAAACTATGGAACCAACTCAGAGGCCCTTCAACAGATGAATGGATAAAGAAAATGTGCATATACAGAATGGAATATTACTTAGACTTAAAGAAGAATGAAATTATGGCATTTGTAGGTAACTGAATGGAGCTGGAGAATATCATGGTAAGTGAATAAGCCAAACCCAAAAAACAAAAGGCCATGTTTTTTCTGATAAGCAGATGCTAATACATAATGGGGGGAGGTGGGTGGGGAAGAATGAAGGAGCTTTGGAATGTGCAGATGGGAGTGAGGGGAGGGTAGGAGGTATGGAGATATGCAGGATGATGGAATGTATGTATACATGTTGATTACATTATAGTTGTGATTACACCACATTCAGCCAGAGGAAGAAGAGCTTGTGCTCCATTTGTGTACAATGTGTCAAAATGCTTTCTACTGTCCTGTGCAACTAATTAGAATAAATAAAAAAATAAATAAAATTTAAAAAATACTGGAAGCACAGGCTTTCTGGCTTTAGATGTATAATAAACAATAGTATTAAAAAGGATGGATCATATATTTATTTTCAAAAGCTAAATAACTGTAATTGGATCATTGGGTTATTGAACATTGTAGGAGCTATATTAATAATTCTACTGTTAAGTTTTTTAGGTTCAGTTAATTTCTATGGTGTTTGCATTGTGGAATTTCAAACTTTTATTGAGCACTTATTTGAAATAAGACTTCCAGAATTGCTATCTGTTAAAAGCACCTTCCCTTGATAATCAAATGTATAATTTTAGTCTCCCATTGTATAATTGTTTTCATTTGAGGAGAATGATTGCCTCTTTCCAACCAAACTGGTGTGGTTTAGATTCTTTAAGAGGAGTGAGGTAAGAAGAAACATTTCATTAATGTCTTGTTACAACTGATAAGGCTGTGTTTGAATATTGAATCTTTCAATATCCATAAATGCTAACCTCTTAAAAAAGGAAGTGGATTTCTTCAGGGTTTTGAATGCATATTACGTTTAATAAAAGAACTGTAACTGATAATGATTATCAGGAAGAATAAGCTTGTGAATAAATAAAGAAGTCACTTATATGCTTACAGGTTCAGAGAATGAGGTGATTTGAGAACATGTGCACTTAATGGTTAAAGTGATTTATGGATATTATATCTTCCTGACTCATGGATGGAAATATTAGTAGTTGCTCTAGTAGAAAAGGAACTTTTGCTATCACTAAGAGTATGTGAGATTCTCTGAACTAGACACCAATGTTAGCATCTCCTTTCTTATTTACAAAAAGAAAATTCTCCCTCCCAATTTTTTTTCCTCTCATATTGCCTTGGACATTTGGGTTCAAGATCTGAAAGTCTTGCCCACATTGTCATGCTTTAAACTTGTATATTCAGAAGAGTGCAGCCCAGAAACCTTAGCTTGGCAGCATAGCACCATCAGGCATTTGCCTTTTTAGAGAATTACAGTCTCACAGCAACACAACTCAGGTACAAGAAAAATAAATCCACATTATGTGGGTATAGGTTTCTGACATATTAACCTTATGTCCAGTTGGAGTCAGTATCTCTTGAGCAACTTCATAGGCATGACTTTTGTGATCACCATAAGGGACATATCAGTTATAAGAGTCATCATACTTGGGAAGCCCAAAGCAATGGTATCCCATCAAGTATTTGTAATTCTCATTCCAGATACAATGTATAATCAGGTGTAATTTTTACTCCAAGTAATATTACCTGCAACATAGTTGACTCACTACTCTTATTATGTTACCAGTGCAACAGAGCCTGACTTCTGCTACGTTTGCACTCAACCAACAATACTATGGGATATCTCATTTATCTTAACATTCTAGAACCCATTATACTACTTGTCATAAAATAAGTACCTATATTTTTATTTTAAATATAATTAAATATTAAATTTAAAGAGGATTTCCTGGCCTTCTGAATCACAGTAATAATTATGCATTGCATTGCTATTTCTTTTATCTCTCAGTCATTCATTCTACTCTTTCTGTGTTCAGGTTGTTTTGAAATGCCTATTCTCTATACCTCTACATTTCATAGCAAAGATCTCATTCAGTTTCATGGCTTTAGATACCATTTGTGTGCTGGCTACTTGCAAATTTCTATTCAATACCCTCACTCCTATTGTAGATATATATATTTTTAATTGCACATTCAGCATCACTGCTTGGATAAATATCCCGTATCACCCATGTCCAAAGTAGAATTCTTTTCCCTATATGTCTTTCCCACCCAATCCTGAAAGTCTGTCATAAAATAGTACCAATGTATTTTTCTAAAACACTTAGGAGTTTTAATTGATCTCTTGCTGTAGAATCTATTACTGTGTCCTTCAACTTCTCTGTTTTTATAATATATCTCTAATGTGCTCTTATTATTTTTACAGCTGTTATATTGGTTGAAGTCATAATCATTTCTTCTTCAGATTATTCTGATAGTCTTGTAAATTGCCCCCTTTCCATACTACACCCTCTCGTGTATTGTATATAGAACATTTAGAGATCTTTTAAAAATTAACATCAGATCATGTTTTTCCCTTACTCTAAACCCTCTTAATTCTTAACACTTAGGATAAAGTCCATCTATTTTATTATGTTTATTAGGTCTTCAATTTCATCACTTGCTACTTTTCTTATAATTCTTTTATATTCCACTGACCTTTTTTCATTTTCTATGAACATGTTAAGCTGTTCCTGTCTCTAGCTATTTTGAATTTATTATTCTTTCTGCTTGGAATGCCTTTGCTGTTTAAAGGTTTACCCCTCATTTCATTCATATTTCTGCTGAAGTATTACCACATTAAGACAGTCTTTCCCGTACCACTCATTCTCGTCACCCACCCCTATGGAACATTTTTCATTGTTCAACATTATATATACTTTTATGCAATATATATTCATACATTTGTTTAAAATTCCAGCTCCAGGAAGACATTATATTTTGTTAATTTTATTTAGAGCACTTGGAAAAGAACCTGGCCTATAGTAGATTTTTAGTAAGTATTTGTTAAATGAATCAAAGAATGGTCAAGGATAGGGAGTTGAGTTACACTACAAGGTAAAGATACAGTAGGTGAAGTTTTGCTGCATAACTAGTAATTGTTTAAAAGTAGGATTTTAATACTATTTAGTCCTTTACAGATTTAGTTCTGAACCACTTAGTGAGACCCACTGCATTGTTATGGTTTGCATTTGGAATGTCCCCCAAAGGTCCATGTGCTGAAAGCTTGGATCCTAATGCAGGAATGTTCAGAGGTGGGGATTATGGGAAGTCTTTGGATAATGAGAGCTCTGACCTAATCAGTGGATTACTCCATTGGTAGCTGAATGGACTACAGGGAGGTGGTGGAAACTGTATGTGGTTGAGCACGGTTGGAGGAAGTAGGTTACTGGGGTGTGCCCTGGAAAGTATTTCTTTTCCCTTGCTCCTTCCTTTCTGTCTCTGCTTCCTGGTTCATGAACTAAGCAGCTTTCTCTGTCATGCTTTTCTACCATGATATTTCTGTCTTGGAATAAGCCTACCATGGATTCAAATCTCTGAAACTATGAGCCAAAATACTTTCTCCTTTAAGTTTTCTATGCCAGTTATTTTGGTCATAGTGATGTAAAACTAATAGTACATGTAATAACCTCTATGCTGATCTTAATATGTCTGATTTCTGATCTTCCTTTTCGTTCTATTTATACTGTCTCTTTATGCTCAGAGAAAGCTTCCTGAGTGTCAATCAGTGTGGTTGCACAGAACCCCATAATGAAAAGGGTCCAAAACATGGTTTAATTTCTCTACTGTTGCTACCTTGAAATTCTAAATGATTTTTGAAGAAAAATCCCACATTTTCATTTTGTATCTGAAGATTGGTTAAAATTTTTTAATGAAAATATTAAAACTTTTTTAAGAAAATAGATGATTTGCCAAGGAATTCTGAGCTTCAAATATCTAGAGAGGGTACATTAAATAGCCCTTAGCAAAAGAAATCCTTTAGGTGGATTACTTTTTTTAAAATTTATTTATTTTGAATTCATTGTACACAAATGGAGTACAGCTGTTGTTTCTCTGGTTGTACACAAATTAGAGTCACACCATCTGTGCATTCATACATGTACACAGGGAAATGATATCTGTCTCATTCTGTTATTATTCTTTCCCCCCAATCCCAAACCCACCCCTCCCTTCCCTCTGTGCTATCTATCCTTCCTGCATTCTTGCCTCCCTTCCACCTCGCATTATGCATCATCATTCACTTATCAGAGAGATAATTCGGCCTTTGGATTTTTGGGATTGGTTAATCTCACTTAGCATGACAGTCTCCAAAATCATCCATTTACCTGCAAATGCCATAATTTTATTCTTCTTTATGGCTGAGTAATATTCCATTGTATATATACCACAGTTTCTTTATCCATTCATCTATTGAAGGGCATCTAGGTTGGTTCCACCATCTAGCTATTGTGAATTGAGCAGCTATGAACATTGATGTGGCTGCATAACTGTAGTAATCTGATTTTAAATCCTTTAAGTATAGGCCAAGGAGTGGGATTGCTGGGCCAAATGGTGGATCCATTCTAAGTTTTCTAAGGAGTCTCCACACCACTTTCCAGAGGGGCTGCAATAACTTGCAATCCCACCAGCAATGTATGAGTGTACCCTTTTCCCCACAGCCTCGCCAACACCTGCTGTGGCCTGTATTCTTAATAAAAGACATTCTAACTGGGGTAAGATGAAATCTTAAGGTGGTTTTGATTTGCATTTCTCTTATAACTTGGGATGTTGAACATTTTTTTCATAAATCTGTTGATTGCTTGTAGATCTTCTTCTGTAAAGTATCTATTCATTTCCTTGGCCCATTTATTGATTGGGTTATTAGTGTTCTTGGAGTAAAGATTTTTGAGTACTTTGTAGATTCTGGAGATAAGTGCTCTATCTGAAGTGTGTGTGGCAAAGAATCTCCCACTCTAAAGACTCTCTCTTCACATTCCTGATTGTTTCCTTTGCTGAGAAAAACATTTTTAGTTTGCTTCTATCCCAATCATTGATTCCTGATTTTATTTCTTGCACTTTGTGAGTCATGTTAAGGAAATCTGGTCCTAGGCCAACATGATGAAGATTTGGACCTCCTTTCTCTTCTATTATGTGCAGGGTCTCTGGTCTAATTCCTAGGTCCTTGATCCATTTTGAGTTGAGTTTTGTACCGGGTGAGAGATATGGGTTTAGTTTCATTTTGCTGCATATGGATTTCCAGTTTTCCCAGCACCATTTGTTGAAGAGGCTATCTTTTCTCCATTGTATGTTTTGGGCTCCTTTGTCAAGTATGAGATACCTGTATTTATGTGGGTTTGTCTCTGTGTCCTCTATTCTGTACTATTGATCTACCTGTCTATTTTGGTGCCAATACCATGCTGTTTTTGTTATTATTGCCCCATAATATGGTTGAAGGTCTGGTATTGTTATACCCCCTGCTTCGATCTTCTTGCTAAGAATTGCTTTAGCTATTCTGGGTCTCTTATTCCTCCAAATGAATTTCATGATTGCTTGTTCTATTCCTATGAGGTCTGTCATTGGATTTTAATTGGAATTGCATTGAATTTGTATAGTGCATTTGGTAGTGTGGCCATTTTGACAATATTAATTCTGCCTATCCATGAACATGGGAGATCTTTCCATCTTCTCAGACTTTCTTTAAATTCTTTCTTTAGTGTTCTGTAGTTCTCATTGTAGAGGTCTTTCACTTCTTTTGTTAGATTGATTCCCAAGTATTTTATTTTTTTTGAGGCTATTGTGAATGGTATAGTTTTCCTAATTTCTCTCTCAAGGATGCATCACTTAAGAATAAAAATGCATTAGATTTATCAGCATTAATTTTATTTAATTTTTATTTACTTATTGATTCATTGAACACAAATGGAGTACAGCTATT
>JAJEJO010048657.1:204992-254225 GCA_020662805.1 Glaucomys volans | reverse complement strand
TCTATTGAAATAATCATGTGGTTCTTGACCTTAAGTCTGTTGATGTGGTGAATTACGTTTATTGATTTCTGGATGTTGAACCAACCTTGCATCCCCGGGATGAAACCCACTTGATCATGGTGCACTATCTTTTTAATATGCTTTTGTATGCGAATTGCTAAAATTTTATTAAGAATTTTTGCATCTATGTTCATTAGGGATATTGGTCTGACATTTTCTTTCCTTGATGTGTCCTCTGGTTTTGGTATCAGGGTGATATTAGCTTCATAGAATGAGCTTGGAAGGGTTCCCTCCTCCTCTATTTCATGAAAAACTTTGAGGAGTATTGGAATGAGCTCTTCTCTGAAGGTCTTGTAGAACTTGGCTGTGAATTCATCTGGTCCTGGACTTTTCTTTGTTGGTAGGCTTTTGATGACTTCTTCTATTTCATTGCTTGAAATTGATCTATTTAAGTTGTGGATGTCTTCCAGATTCAGTTTGGGTGGCTTATATGCCTCTAGGAACCTGTTGATGTTTTCTAGGTTTTCTATTTTGTTGGAGTATAAAATTTCAAAATAGCTTCTAATTATGCTTTGTATTTCAATAGTGTCTATTGTAATATTTCCATTTTCATCATGAATTTTAGTAATTCGGATTTTCTCTCTTCTTCTCTCGTTAGTGTGGCTAAGGGTTTCTCAATTTTGTTTATTTTTTCAAAGAACCAACTTTTTGTGTTGTCAATTTTTTGAATTGTTTCTTTTGTTTCATTTTCATTGATTTCAGCTCTGATTTTAATTATTTCCTGTCTTCTACTACTTTTGGTGATATACTGTTCTTTTTCTAGGGCTTTAATTTGTAATATGAGGTCTTTTATTTGTTTACTTTTCATTCTTTTCTTGAATGTACTCCATGCAATGAATTTTCCTCTTAGCACTGCTTTCATAGTATCCCAGAGATTTTGATATGTTGTATCATTTTTCTCATTGATCTCTAGGAATGTTTTTATTCCCCCTCCCGATGGCTTCTGTTATCCATGCATCATTCAACAGCATATTTTTTAATCTCCAGGTTTTGGAGTAGTTTCTGTTTTTTATTTTATCGTTGATTTCTAATTTCATTCCATTATGGTCTGATAGAATACAAGGTAGTATCTCTATGTTTTTGTATTTGCTAAGAGTAGCTTTGTGGCATAACATATGGTCTATTTTAGAAAAGGATCCATGTGCTGCTGAGAAGTAAGTGTATTCACTTCTTGATGGATGAAATATTCTATATATGTCTGTTCAGTCTAAATTAGCGATTGTGTTATTGAGTTCTATAGTTTCTTTGTTCAGTTTTTGCTTGGAAGATCTGTCCAATGGTGAGAGGGGTGTGTTAAAGTCACCCAGTATTATTGTGTTTTGGTCTATTTGTTTCCTGGAATTGAGAAGAATTTGATTGACATACATGGATGCGCCATTGTTTGGGGCATTAGTATTTATGATTGTCATGTCTTGGTGATTTATGCTTCCCTTGAGGAGAATGAAATGTCCTTCAGTATTCTGACTAACGAATTTTGGCTTGAAGTCCACTGTATCTGATATGAAGATGGAACCCTTTCTTTTTTACTGAGTCCGTGTGTGTGGTATATTTTTTCCCTTTTCCCTTTAGTCTGTGGGTATCTTCTTCTATAAGATGCATCTCTTGGAGGCAGCATATTGTTGGGTCTTTCTTTTTAATCCAATCTGCCAGTCTGTGTCTTTTGATTGATGAGTTCAGGCCATTAACATTCAGGGTTATTATTGATATTTGATTTGTATTCCCAATCATTATGGTTCATTTTTGGTTTTTAACTTGACTTGGTTTCTCCTTTATTTGGCTGTTCCTTTAGGGTAGTTCCCCCCTATGCTGATTTACATTGTTGATCTTCATTTCTTCCTCATGGAATATTTTGCTGAGAATGTTCTGTAGTGCTGGCTTCCTATTTGTAATTTCTTTTTGCTTTTGCTTATCACAAAGTATTTTATTTCATCTTCAAATCTGAAGGTGAGTTTTGCTGGGTATAAGATTCTTCATTGGCATTCATTTTCTTTCAGGGCTTGGAATATATTATTCAGGCCCTTCTTGCTTTTAGGGTCTGTGTTGAGAAATCTGCTGATAACCGTATTGGTTTCCCCCTGAATGTAATCTGATTTTTTTCTCTCGCAGCCTTTAAAAATCTGTCTTTATTTTGTATGTTAGGTACTTCCTTTATAATATGCCTTGGTGTTGACCTGTCGTTGTTTTATAGATTTGGTGTCCTGTAATCCTCTTTTATTTGATTCCCCTTTTCATTCTTCAGATGTGGGAAATTTTCTGACATTTTTTAATTGAATAGATTATTCATTCCTTTGCTTGTATCTTATCCCTCCTCAATCCCAATAATTCTTAAATTGGTCTTTTGATGATATCCCATAATTCTTGTAGGCTTTGTTCATGAATTCTTACCATCTTCTCTGTTTGGTCAACTTTATTTTCAAGGTTAAATATTTTGTCTTCAATGTCTGATGTTCTATCCTCCAGGTGATCTAGCCTGTTGCTTATGCTGTCTATTGAGTTTTTAATTTGGTTTATTGTTTCCTTCATTTTAAGGATTTCTTTTTGGTTTGTTTTCAACATCTCTGTCTCTTTATTGAAATGATCTTCTGCTTTCTGCATCTGTTCTTTAAACTGTTGATTGGTGTAATCATTCATTTCCTGCATTTTCTCTCATCTCATTGTTTGCTTCTCTGATCATTTTAATTATACACATTCTGAACTTCCTTTCTGACATTTCTTCTACCGTGTTATCACTGGATTCTGTTGATGAAGTTTCTAGGTTTGTTTGAGACACTTTCTTCCCCTGTCGTCTCATGTTGTTCATGTATCTTCCTTTCTATCCGTGAGAATCTGAGGTATAGCAGCTTTGCCCCTTAAAACAAGTGGTGTCCCTGTAGGTTTCCAATTTCTCACCTCCTAGTCTTCAGTAGCACTAGACCATGGGCCGGGGCCAGGCTGGAGTAAGACTTGGCCTCTGGGCTCAACCTCCCAGTGTGGGAGACTCAAGTGTGCGCTCTGTGCTCACTTTCCCTACACTGAAGGCTCTTGCTTCTACACTGTGCTTGCTGCCCCCTCAGAGGTCTCACAGGAGCACTCTAGGCCTACGACCCAGGTAGGGAACTCTCACCTGTCTGTGCTGGGCTGAGCCTGATGTCTGTCTCTGTGTCCAACTCCCCTGACATGGAATTCTTGTGGGACTTGGCTGAGCTGAATGACAGCCTCTGGGCTGGGCCCCCAGAGAGGATGACCCAAGTGTCCTCTCCTCAGTGCCCACTTCCGGCCTTGAAGACTTTCGCCTCTGGGCTGTGCTGGTGGCCTCCATGGAGGACCCATGGGAGTGCTTTGGGCCAATGTCCTGAGTGGGAAACTCTCACCCATCTGCGTGCTGGGCTGTGCCTGATGTCTGTCACTGGGTCTGCCTCTGGATTACTTTTGCTCATGGTAATGCAAAGATTATTTTTCCTCACATTCATAATTGTTTAAGGTATTCCTTTTAAAGAACAACTTTTCTCATTTATATTTTGGTCCTTTGGAGTGAATTGTAAAAAATGTGAAGCATGAAACTAAACATTATATGGAGTAACATCTGTGCTTTTTGTACCCTATTCCATGGAGTTATGCATTTTAATTTGATTTCTCACTCAATATCAGCTGTTTTACATGAAAGTTATGAAAACATAATGATCATGAAAGGATGGTGAAAAGCATTAACTGGAACATAATCTAATCTGTTTATCTTTAAAAATTTATATATTCTGGAACTGTGATATTTCTCCCCTATATCATAAAATTTTAGTTTGTTTATAAGGAAAATATCTTACAGAGATCAGAGAAAGGATTTAGCTACATGTTAGAGGCTTTAGGATGAACTAACCAAGTAGATAATAAATTTGATTTGAATCATGATCAGAGCCCCAAATTGAAGATTAATTGAAAAATCCTTAATAGTTCATATATTGGAAGCATATCATCCAACAAATGAATTTTCACATTTAAGAATCTGAAAAATCAGGTATATATCTCTCCTTTCTTATTAAAATAATAATATGTATGCATAGGATTTAAAGATCTTTAGCATTAAGGGGAATGAGCAGCATATTTATTTCAAAATGATGTCAAAAGAAGATAATACTTGTATAATTATGTTTCAAGACAATTCATGTAATTCTTGTGAGGGACAGATAAAATTATTTATTTGTCATCTAAGCTGATATGCAGAATTGAATGTGAGAAAGAAGTACATGCTGACAAAGGTACTTAATTCTTTAGTCAGGAACTGCATTTACTTATACCACAATTTTGCTTTTTCTATTATTTGCTCATCCAGGTATTTAGAGATTGATTTTTAAAGGTTTTATAGGTATAATTAGTGACTTTTTTACAATCAGTCCCTGCTAAATGTTTCTATAGAAACCAGAATATTAAAAGACATGGAATCCTGTGTATTTTTACCCTAAGCAAAGGATTACCAAGTATGATCATCAAGAGAGGGGTTCTCATAAAGTTGATCTCCGGTTACCTGTTCTCTTTTGGTTCTTATCAAAATTAGTGACATTCTAGAGAGCTATTATGATGATACTGTAGGGGAGAAGATTAATTAAAAATACATCCTATTCTGTGGTCAACACATATATGAAAAAATGTTCAACATCTCTAGTAATTAGAAATGCAAATTAAAACTACTCTGATATTTCATCTCACTCTAGTCAGAATGGCAACTATGAAGATTACAAGTAACAGTTAATGTTGGTGAGGATGTGGGGGAAAAGGTACACTTGTACATTGCTATAAATTGGTGCAACTACTTTGCAAATTGGTGCAACCACTCTGGATCGCAGTATGGAGATTCCTCAAAACTTGGAATGGAACCACCATTTGACCCAGTTATCCCACTCCTCAGTTTATACCCAAAGGACTTAAAATGAGAATACTGTATGACACATTCACATCAATATTTATGGCAGCTCAATTCATAATAGCTAAGCTATGGAACCAACCTAGGTACCCTTCAACAGAAGAATGGATAAAGAAAATGTGTATATACACATTGGAATATTAGCCATAAAAAATGACTTTATGACATTTGCTGGTAAATGGATGGATTTAGAGACGATCATATTAAGTGAAATAAGCCAATCCCTAAAACCAATGGTTGAATGTTTTCTCTGATATATGGATGCTTACCCACAATAAAGGCAGGGGAGAGGAAGGAAGAATGGAAGTTCAGTGAAGCGGAGTGTGGTGGTACATGTCTATAATCCCAGTGACTCAGGAGCCTGAGGCAGGGGCATCAAGAGTTCAAAGTCAGCCTCAGCAAAAAGAGGCGCTAAGTAACTCAGATCCTGTCTCTAAATAAAATACAAAATAGGGCTGGGGATGTGGCTCAGTGGTCGAGTTCCTCTGAGTTCAGTCCCCGGTACCAAAAAAGAAAACAAAAAAGGTTAGTGGATTAGACAAAGGGGAATGAAGGGAAGGGAGGGAGGATAGAAATAGGAAATACAGTGGAATTAATTTGATGTAACTTTCCTATGTACATATATGAATACATCACAGTGAACCTCACTATTGTGTACATCCACAAGACTGGGATCCTAATTAGAATAATATATTCCATGCTTCTATGAATATATCAAAAATAGATTTTGCTGTCATTTTATTTAGGTGTGTAAGCTAACAATTAATTTTATAATTTTTCTAGGGTTGTAAATTAATACATAAGACTATTCAACAGAGGCCTGCAAAGACTAAAATAGTTCCTTTTGGCCACTTACAGAAAAGTTTTTTTTCCCACTTCTGATTCATGTGCTACGACCCTGGAACAAATTTCTTGAAATAAATTACAAATATATTGACCTAATATGTAAACAAGTGTACCAGTTATACATCCCTGAGAATGATATATATGGTTCCAAGGAGACTAAAATGTTTCCTGTTCTGAATGGTTTTGAATGTTTCAGTCTAATCTTCCCTCCTCCTCTTTCTCATTCTCCTCCTGTTTTTTTTTTTCAATACATAAGATGAGCTTCTTACATGAAATGATGACCACAAAATGTTGTTATTGGATTTAGTCTCTGTCAGCTCCACCAAATATTGTGTTTTGTCATTTTTACATAGTGAACCCATCCTCAAAGCTCAAGCATTTTTCCATTTGTAGAATACAGGAAAATAATTAAAATCAAGCCAAAATCAATGAAATTGATAGTAAAAAAACTACCAGAGATCAGTGAAACAAAGACTTGGTTTTTTGAAAGGATAAATAAGGTTGATAATAACCCCTTAGCCAAACTAAGCAAAAGAAAGAGAGCACTCAACAAAATTAGAGATGAAAAAGGAAATAACACCACAAACACTATTGAAATCCATAGGATCATCAGAAAGTATTTTGAAAATTTAAATTCCAATGAGCTAGAAACCTTGAAGATATGGACAAATTCCTAGAGTGTGCCTACCAAAATTGAACCATATTCCATATGGTTTACTTGAACAGATCAATGTCAGCAAAGAAATTTAAGCACCTATCAAAAACTGTCCAACAAAGAAAAGCCCAGGACCTGATAGATTCTCAGCCATGTTATACCAGACCTTTAAAGGAGAACCAATAACAATACCCCTCAAATTATTCCATGAAATAGAAGAGGATAGAACACTGCCAAACTCATTCTACTAAGCCAGTATCATCTGATACCAAAGCAGACAAAGACATATCAAGGAAAGAAAACTTCACAAAACTAGTATTCTTGATAAACATAGATGCAAACTTTCATAATAAAATAATTGGCAGACCACATACCAAAACACATTAAAAAGATAGTGCACCATGATCAAGTGGTTTTCATCCCAGGGATGCAAGGTTAGTTCAACATATGGACATCAATAAATGTAATTCACCACATTAAATAGGCTTAAGGACAAGAATCACGTGAACATCTCAGTAGATGCAATAAAAGTTTTTCATGAAGCACAACACATTTATGTTTAAAACACTAGAGAAACCAGGGATAGAAGGAACTTATCTAAAGATTGTGAAGGCTATATATACATACCCAAAGCTAACATTATATTGAATGGAGAAAAACTGAAAGCATTTCCTATAAAAACAGGAACAAGACAGGATGCCCACTTTCACCAATCCTATTCAGCATAGTCCTTGAAACTCCAATAAGAGAAGGAAATTAAAGGAATGTGAATAGGAAAAGAAGCTCAAATTATCCATTTGCTGACAATGTGAAAACCCCAAAACCCCTACCAGAAGACTTCTAGAACTGATATTTTATTTAGCAAATTAGCTAGATACAAGATAAACACACAAACCATTCATGTCCCTAGACTCCAATAATGAATCTGCTGAAAGAGAAATTAGGAAAACTATCCCATTCACAATAACTTAAAAAATAAACCAAAAACCCTTCAGAATCAATCTAACAAAAGAGGTGAAGGACCTCTGTAATGAAAGCTCTAGAACACTGAAGAAAGAAATTGAAGAAGACATGAGAAGATGGAAAGACCTCCCATGTTCTTGGATAGGCAGGATTAATATTGTCAAAATGGCCATTCTACCATAAGTAAATAAAAAAATACCAATAACATTCTTCATGGAACTAGAAAAAAAAAACAGTTCTGAAATTCATTTGGAAAAATAAGAGACCCAGAAAATCAAGAGCAATCCTTAGCAAAACAAACAAACAAAAAGCAAGAAAACAAAACAACAAACAACAACAACAACAGACAATGCTGGGAGATCCAAGATAGTGGAATAGAAGAGGTCACGTTCCTGGCTGCTCTGAGGCATGAAACCAAGAAAGCAGACAGTCAGCTTTACCGCAGTGAGGTACTGGAAACTTTCAGGGACACGATAAGTCCACAGGGTAGAAACTCTACTGCTTTAGATTCATACTGTTAGATGGGTAGACACACAAACAACATGAAAAAGCAAGGGAACAAATTGTCCCACAGAAACCAAGATACTCCAATAACATAATCCATCAATATCACAGTGGAAGAAAAAGTTAGAGAAGTTTAGAATGTACATAGTTAAATTAATCTGTGAATTAAAGGTTGATGTAAGAGAACAAATACAGGTTGCAAAAGATCACTTCAACAGGGAGAGATTCTGAAAAAAACAAACAAACCCAGAAATCCTTGAAATGAAGGAAACAATAAACCAAATTAAAAATTAAATATAAAGCATCAACCACAGACAATATCACTTGGAAGACAGAATCTCAGGCAATGAGGACAAAATATATAATCCTGATCACAGAGAGACAGAATCTCAGGCAATGAAAGACAAAATATATAATCTTGACCACAGAGAGACGATGTTACGAAACCATGAACAGAACTTCCAAGAATTATGGGATAACGTGAAAAGATCAAATTTAAGTTTTATTAGAATAGATGAAGGCATGGAGAGACAAACCAAAGGAATGCACAATCTTTCCAATGAAATAATATCAAAATTTCCCAAAGCTAAAGTATGACATGGAAAATTATATACAAGAGGCTTACAGGACACCAAATGTGCAAAATTACAACAGACCCACATCACAGCATATTATAATGAAAATGTCTAGCACTACAGAATAGAATAAAATTTTAAAGGCTGAAAGAGAAAAATATCAGATTACATATAGGGGGAAACCAATTTGGATCTCAGCTCAAAGCTAGGAGGTTCTGGAATAACATATACCAAACTCTGAAAGAAAATGGATGCCAGTCAAGAATCCTTTATCCACCAAAATTAAGCTTCAGATTTGAAGATGAAATAAAAACCTTCTATGATAAACGAAAGTTGAAAGAATTCACAAGTAGAACACCTGTACTTCAGAATAGTCTTGACAAAATAGTTCATGAAGATGAAATGGAAAAAAAAGAGGTGAAAACGGTGACGGAAGGAACTTCACTAAAGGAATAGTCAATCAAAGGAGAAACTAACTCAATTAGAAACTAGAAATAAACCAAAATGACTAGGAACACAAATCATATTTCAATAAGAACCTTGAATATTGACAGGCTACACTTATCAATCAAAAGACATAGACTGGAAGATTGGATTAAAAAACAAGACCCAACAATATGTTGTCTCTAAGAGACTCGCCTCATAGGCAAAGATATCCACAGTCTGAAGGTGAAAGGATGGGAAAAATCATCACTCACATGGATCGTGTGAACATGCAGTGTTCTATCCTCTAAAATAGACAAAGTTACGTAAGCTATATAATTGTAATTATACAATTGTAATATTACTTTAATACATTTTTAGCATCTGTGGAGTTTTTTTGATAGCTCCTTTCTTGACATTCTTTCTTGCTTTTTTCTTGATTTGACTTGTTAGATTTTTATCAACTTTTAGCTGTATTATTTCTTTACTATCTCATGTATTTCTGCTCCTAGACTTATTTTTTTCCTTCCTACTACCTAATTTGAAAATGTTTTTGTTATTCTAGCTTCTTTCTGATATGAATACTTTAAGCTATAAGTGTTTATCTGAGTACTCCTTCATCCCAGAGATTCTGATATTTTAAGCTTTTATTGTCACTTAATTCAAAGCACTTTTTATTTACTTTTACTGTGCTTTCTTCTTTAATCTGTGAGATATTTATAAGTGTGTCATTTAATTTTGAAGTAGCTGAAATGGGGGGTGGAGTTCTATATATCTTAAGGTGATAGATTTCCAAAGTAATACATCATGTAGGAAACAGAGTCTGAATGATTTCAAATTTTTAAAATTTCTCAAAGCTTATTTTATGATAAAATATAGTCTATCCTTATTAATTTTCTCTTTGTAAGTTTTGTATAGTTCTCTATAACTAACAAATAGGTCAAGGTGGCTGATAATGTTGTTAAGACTTCTATATCATTACTCCTTCCAGCAAAGTATGGGAGCTTAAAATCTACAAATATGATTGTGAATTTGTCTTTTTAGTTTTTTTAATTTTTAATTCATGTATTTTGAAATTTTGTTGTTAGGTACATACGCATTTAGGATTGTTATACTTTCTTCAAGAAGTTACCCTATTATGGTTATGAAATGTTTCCCTTTATCTCTGAAAATACTTTTTCTTGAAATTTATTTTATATTAATAGCTCTCCTTCAGATTTCTCATGCTTATTTTTCCCTTCTTTTGCTTTTAACCTTTTTGTGTGTTGATACTTAAAGAGTGACATACGTATAGAGCATATAGATATTGTTTGCTTTTTACACATGTTGAATATTTATATCTTTTAATTACAATATCTAGTTCATTTGTATTTAAATTAATTATTGATTTTTTTTTAAAAAAGAACACCTGACATGAAGGTCAGTGGAAAATTGGATAAATGGCAGGTTTGATGATGTAATATTTTGGAAAATGGTTTGAATAGTCCTGTTGACAGGCTCAGGGAGAATATTGTTGGAATGCTTTCACTGCAATTGTTCATTCTTTAATTTATCATATGGTACACAGCAACAGATTTATTTTCTTGTTTGTTAACACTTTTTATTTTTCAAATAAAAAATAAGATATATATAAAATAGGCAATCTCTTAGGTATCCCATTATGGTTTTAATGTGAAATTCTCTAACAACAAATAATGCCAGGTAGTTTTGCATATGCTTATTTGCCATTTGATTATCCTCTTCAGTGAAATACCTGTTTATGTGTTTTGTTAATTTTTAATTGCATTACTTGCTGATTGTTGAGTTTTCCAATCTGTATATTTTGCAAACAAATATGTATATTGCAAAAATATAAAATAAAATAAAATAAAATAAAAAAGAAACACAAAAGGAGCAACACTGGAGGCTTTGCAATACCAGACCTGAAATTGTACTACAGAGTCACAAAAGCAGCATGATATTATTACCAAAACAGGCTTGAAAACCAATGGAATAGAAGATACAAACACACATAAATACAGTTCTGTGATATTAGACAAAGATACTGAAAACATACATTTGAAAAAGATAGCCTTTTAAACAAATGATGTTGGAAAAACTGGAAATCCATATGCAAAAGAATGAAATTTGACCCCTATCTCTCACCCTGCATAAAAGTCAACTGAAAGTAGACGAATGACCTAGGAATTTGACCAGAAACTCTCAAACTGCTAGAAGATGTAGGTCTAATATTCCAGTACGTTGGAACAGGAACCAACTTCCTTAACAAGATTCCTAAAGTACATAAAATAAGATAAAAAATCATTAATTGGAATGATATCAAACTAAAATGCTTCTGCACAGCAAAGGAAATAAGAGTGTGAATAGGGAGCCTACAGAATAGGAGAAGATCTTTGTCACTTGCTCCTCAGATAGGGCATTAATACCCAGAATATACAAAGAATTCAAAAAAATTAACACCAAAAAATTAACAGCCCAATTAATAAATGGGCAAAAGAACTAAGGTAAACTTTTCAAAAGAAGAAATATAAATGGCCAACAAATACATGAAAAAATATTCAACATCCCTAATTATTAGGGAAATGCTAATCAAACTGCATTGAGATTTCATCTCACTTTAGTCAGAATGGAAATTATCAAGAATACAAATAATAATAAATGTTGATGAGGATGTGGGGAAAAAGGTACACTCATTCATTGCTGGTGGAACTGCAAATTAGTGCAACAGCTCTGTTAAGCAGTATGGAGATTCCTCAAAAAACTATGACTGGAACACCTTTTGACCTGGCTGTCCCACTACTTGGTATGTATTCAGAAGATTTAAAATCATCGTACTACAGTAATGCAGCCCCATCAATGTTTATAGCACACAATTCACAATAGCCAAGCTATGAAACCAACCTAGATGTCTTTCAACAGATTCATGAATAAAGAAATTATAGTGTACATACACAGTGGAGTATGAGCCATAAAGAAGAATGACTTTATGGCATTTGCCAATAAATTGATGGCAATGGAGACAATTATGCTAAGTGTAATAGTCTAGTCCCAAAAGTCAAAGGTTGAATGTTTTCTCTGATATGCAGAAGCTAATCCATAATAAGGGGGGAGGGTTGGTGGAGAAAAAGAAAGAGAAAGGGGGGAGGGAAGAAGAGGGAATTCCATTAAAATAGAGGAAGGATCATTAGAGTAGATGAAGGGGATTTAGGGGGAGGAAGAAGGGACAGAATAATGGAAGGATAGTGCAGTGAATCTGACTGAATTTTCATGTGTACATACATAAATATATCACAGTAAATTTTGACATCAAGTATGTCCACAAGACACTAATTAAAGAAACTATAAATCTCAGAAAAATTAATAGAGGAAAGGGAGGGCAGCAGGGGGAGTGGGGAGAATGAGCTTGGGGATATTCTGGGGTCTGAATTAGAGTAAATTATATTTCATTCTTTTGTGGTTATGTCAAAATGTATCCTGATGTCATACGTAATTTAGAATTAATAAAACACTAACAGCCCTGCCCTCATGTCCTGATCACTTTTTAAAAATCCTCCCTCCCCAAACTGTTACGATGGCAGTTAAATTTTGAAACAAATTTTGGAGGGGACACTTAATATATACTGATACTCCCTGAAACCCTCCTCCCTTTTTGTGAAAAGTAAAATCTTTGGTATGGATATTTTTGTTTCATCAACATCAGATTTTGATGATTTTCTTTTATCTGTATTGGCTCAAGGTGTAAACCTTATAAGTGAACTTCTACAGGAACCTAGTCTGTTCCTTGAACTAGTCATCTCTCGACTGTCCTGAGAGTGGTAGAGGATGCAAGGAGTCTTCTGATGGGTGCCTTTTTATTGGCAAGGCTTGCCAGGAGGAAACAGATATAGATCCCCATTTCTAAAAATTTAATTTTGCTTTTTTATTAGGACGTACCAAATATACATATTAATGGGATTCAAGGTGATATTTCAACACATGAATACAGTGTGCATTGGTCAAACTAGTATAATTAGCATTTACCTCTCTATGATTTTCTCTATGTTTGGAGACTTCCAGCTGGTATCTTCTAGGTCTTTAATATATATATTTAATGTTTATATATTTAATATATTATATATAATGAATTATATATATATATATAAAATGTTATTTTAATTCTATTGATACATAGTAGATGAACTATATGTCATCTCATTGTGCTGTGGAACACCAGAAGTTGTTCCTTCTATCTCACTATTTTAGAACCTGTTAAGTTCCTTTAAGTTAGCCTTTTATTTGCTATGATTAAAAAGCCTGACAAGAACAAATAGAGAAGGAAAAGTTTATTTTGGCTCATGGTTTCAGAGGTTCAGTGCATGGTTGACTGACCCCATATCTCTGTCCCCAAGATATCATGAATATCATGGCATAAATGCATGGTGGGATCAATGTTATAGCAGCTCAATTCACAGTAGCTAAACTATGGAACCACCTATGTATGGATATCCACAGATGAATGGATAAAGAAAATATGGTATACATGTACAATGGAATATTACCCAGCCTTAAAGAAGAATGAAATTGTGACATTTGCTGGTAAATGGATGGAACTGGAGAATATTATGCTAAGTGAAATAAGTCAGTCCTAAAGAACCAAAGGATGAATGTTTTCTCTGATATGCAGATGCTAATGCACAATGGGTGAGTGAAGAATAGAGGTACTTTGGATTAGACAGAGGGGAATGAAGGGAGGGGATGAGGTATGGGGTAACAATGATAGTAGAATGAACTGCACATTACTACCCTATGTGCATATAACTTTATCATGTACAAAAAGAAGAATGAGAAGTTATTCTCCATTTATGTATGATACGTCAAAATGCATTCTACTGTCATGTATAATGAATTAGAATAAATAAAATTATAAAAAGTGCATGGTGGAGGAAAGCAAGCAGCCCAAGATATGGAAACTAGGAAGGAGATAGAAGGAGAGGGAGAGGGCTCCATTTACCAGGGAAAAATTATAAATCCTAAAGGCATGGCCCCAGTGACTCACCTCCTTCAGCCCCTCCCACATGCCTACAGTTACCACCCAATTAATCCATATCAGTGAATTTATCCACTGATTATGTTGCAGCTCTCACAAACCAACCATTTGACCTACAAACATTCCTGCATTGTCTCACATGTCAAGTTTTTGGGGATACCTCATCTCCAAACTATAACATTCCTTTGTCCACTCTTACCCTCTCATTTTCTATTAAAAAGCTTAATGTGAATAATATAAACACACAAAAGTGGGGAGACTAAAATAATGAATCTTCATATATCTATCACCGAGCAATTTTCAACTTACGGTTAATCGTATTTTACTTTTTTATTCTTCCTCCTGAATTATTTTATGTAGATACCAGATACCATATTATTAATCTGTATGCATTTCAGTATGTGTATCTGAAATATCACAATCCTGTTATCACAGCTACAAAATGAAAATAATATCCTCAGCTAGGCATTAGGTGTTTACATTATCTAAATTGCCTCATATTTTTAAAAAGTTTGTTTCAATTATAATTCAAATAATATCTGCATTGTAATTGGTCGATATGTTTCTTTCATTTCTTTTACTATATAGGGTACCTATCCATCTCTATATATTTATAGGAAACAACCAAGTTATTCTTTTCTTGAATTTCCCACAATCTGGCTTTGATGAGTATTTCCCACTGATACCTTTAATATGTTTCTTTGTCTTTTGTAGTTTTTATAAATTGTTATACCTAGCAACATAAACAGATTAAGGTTCAATTCTTTTAGCAAGGCTACTCCATAGGTAGTATTGTGTACTTATATCAGGAGGCACATAATATATATATTTTCTCTATTTGTGATATTGGTGACACTTAAGGGTGATAATCTGAATCTATTTATTTATTAGGGGTTTCCAAAATGGTAATAGCCTGTAATTTTATATTTTTTTATTAGTTGAAATAAATAAATTTCAATAAATTAGTTGCTGTTGGAACTGTGGTATAGTTTACAGATGAGGCAAGCTAAATGTTTGATTCTTTCATTTATTGTTTCTCAAAATATTACAAAATAGTAAATCGTTTCACAGCATCCTCCAATGGGTACCAATGATTTTTTCCAGAATACCTTTATGAATTCATGGAGTTAAATGTGTTGTTTATATTTTAATCAGCATTTTTATTGCTGCTCAACATATTAATTCCTGGTAGTTAGGAGTTGTTTTGGTCAGCTTTTTCACTGGTGTGACCAAAAGATCAGACAAGCACAGTTAGAAGAGGAAAAGTATATTTTGGGGCTCATGATTTCAGAGGTCTTAGTCTACAGAGAGCAGCTCCATTCCTTGAGATCTGAGGTGAGGCAGAATATCATGGTGGGAATGTGTGTGACTGAAGAAAGCTGCTGAAAACATGGTACCCAGAGAGCAGAAAGAGCTCTGCTCAACAAGGATCCACCTCTTCCAGCCATACCTACCTGCCTACAGTTACTGCTCATTGAATCCCTATCCAGATTAAAGCACTGATTGGGTTAAGGCTCTCATAACCCAATAATTTCAACTCTAAACCTTCTTGCATTGTTTTACACATGAACTTTTGGGGAAACTCTGTAATACAGCCTATTTGACTTAGCTCCTAAATTCTTTTTATATAAACCCAGCAGTTGTTGATTCCTTTCTTACTTTCTGGCATAACATAATATTTACTGTTATCCTCAGTGTTTATCCTTATTTTAAAGCTGAAGAAACTGAAGCTTATACAGGTTAAGTAATGTGGCCAAGATTTTATAGTTATTAAATGATGGTTCTGATATTTTGGCCCATACCAAATTTATTTCAAAACTTTGAGTATTCATTAGAGACTCTTGTAACCCCCACACTCAATTTTTATTTAGCATTGTTTAATTTAAGTTTTTGACAAATTTCACTTTAAGGCAGAGAAGAAGTTGAGACTTCTTATGTGTACTTTCTATTGCACCAAAAAGGCTACATATAACTTACCTGGTCTTTCAATTTTTAGATTAAGATAAACTTTGTAATTCAGCTAGGATAAATTGCTTTGCTGCTATCTCTAATTATACCAACTCTTATCCAGGATAGAGTTTCTTTATTTTCAAGAATCTTGAGTTCTTCTGTACGCTCTTATACCTATTTTATTATATTTTATCTTGTGAGTTAAAATAGAAAGCCAAGAGAAACTGGGCTAGACTATAATATATTGCTTCATCCTTTCTAGCCTTGAAAATTAATCCTTCTGCCCACTTGCTCTGTACATTTCTAAGTATCTTTGTTTTTTTTTTTTTTTTTTAATACAGCAAATGTTATTTATTAGATAAAATAAATAAGCCATGTTGAATTTTTTTCCCCTGGCTTTATCATATCTATTGATATTCTGTCTCTGGTTGCTCCGATTTCTTTTTTTTTTTATTTGCTTATTGATTCATTGAGCACAAATGGAGTACAGCTATTGTTTCTCTGGTTGTACACAAAGTAGAATTACACCATCTGTGCATTCATACATGTACACAGGGCAATGATGTCTGTCACACATTCTGTTAATATTCTTACTCCCCCACCCCCGACCCCAACCCTCCCTTCCCTCTATGCTATCTATCCTTCCTCCATTCTTGCCACCCTCCCCCCCCACCCCCCGCATTATGCCTCATCATTCGTTTATCAGAGAGACCATTTAGCCTTTGGATTTTGGGGATTGGCTGATCTCACTTAGCATAACAGTCTCCAACATCATCCATTTACCTACAAATGCCATAATTTTATTCTTCTTTACGGCTGAGTAATATTCCATTGTGTATATATACCACAGTTTCTTTAGCCATTCATCTATTGAAGGGCATCTAGGTTGGTTCCACAATTTAGCTATTGTGAATTGAGCAGCTATGAACATTGATGTGGCTGCATCACTGTAGCAATCTGATTTTAAGTCCTTTGGGTATAGGCCAAGGAGTGGGATAGCAGGGTCAAATGGTGGATCCATTCCAAGTTTTCTAAGGAATCTCCACACTGCTTTCCAGAGTGGCTGCACAAACTTGCACTCCCACCAGCAATGAATAGAGTGTACCCTTTTCCCCACATCCTCGCCAACACCTGTTGTTGCCTGTGTTCTTAATAAAAGACATTCTAATTGGGATAAGATGAAATCTTAAGGTGGTTTTGATTTGCGTTCCTCTTATAACAAGGGATGTTGAACATTTTTTCATAAATCTGTTGATTGCTTGTAGATCTTCCTCTGTAAAGTGTCTGTTCATTTCCTTGGCCCATTTATTGATTGGGTTATTAGTGTTCTTGGTGTAAAGATTTTTGAGTACTTTGTAGATTCTGGAGATTAGTGCTCTATCTGAAGTGTGTGTAGCAAAGATTTTCTCCCACTCTGAAGGCTCTCTCTTCACATTCCTGATTGTTTCCTTTGCTGAGAAAAAGCTTTTTAGTTTGACTCTATCCCAATCATTGATTCCTACTTTTATTTCTTGCGCTTTAGGAGTCATGTTAAGGAAATCTGGTCCTAGGCCAACATGATGAAGATTTGGACCTATTTTCTCTTCTGTTAGGTGCAGAGTCTCTGGTCTAATTTCTAGGTCCTTGATCCACGTTGAGTTGAGTTTTGTACAGGGTGAGAGATATGGGTTTAGTTTCATTTTGCTGCATATGGATTTCCAATTTTCCCAGCACCATTTGTTGAAGAGGCTGTTTTTTCTCCACTGTATGTTTTTGACTCCTTTGTCAAGTATGAGATACCTGTATTTATGTGCGTTTGTCTCTGTGTCCTCTATTCTGTACCATTGATCTACTCGTCTATTTTGGTGCCAATACCAAGCTGTTTTCGTTACTATTGCTCTGTAGTATAGTTGAAAATCTGGTATTGTGGTACCCCCTGCTTTGCTCTTCTTGCTAAGGATTGCTTTAGCTATTCTGGGTCTCTTATTCCTCCAAATGAATTTCATGATTGCTTGCTGTATTTCTGTAAGGTTCGTCATTGGGATTTTAATTGGAATTGCATTGAATTTGTATAGCACTTTTGGTAGTATGGCCATTTTGACAATATTAATTCTGCCTATCCAAGAACATGGGAGATCTTTCCATCTTCTCAGATTCTCTTTAACTTCTTTCTTTAGTGTTCTGTAGTTCTCATTGTAGAGGTCTTTCATATCTTTTGTTAGATTGATTCCCAAGTATTTTATTTTATTTGAGGTTATTGTGAATGTGATAGTTTTCCTAATTTCTCTCTCAGAGGATGCATCACTTACGAATAAAAATGCATTGGATTTATGAGCATTAATTTTATATCCTGCTACTTTACTGAATTCATTTATGAGTTCCAGAAGTTTTCTGGTGGAATTCTTGGGGTCTTCTAAATAGAGAATCATGTCATCAGCAAATAGGGATAGTTTGAGCTCTTCTTTTCCTATTCGTATTCCTCTAATTTCTTTAGTCTGTCTAAATGCTCTGGGTAGAATTTCAAGAACAATGTTGAATAGTAGTGGCGAAAGAGGGCATCCCTGCCTTGTTCCAGTTCTCAGGGGAAATGCTTTCAATTTTTCTCCATTCATTTAGAATGATGTTAGCTGTGGGCTTAGCATAGATAGCCTTTGCAATATTAAGGAATGTCCCCACTATCCCTATTTTTTCTAGTGTTTTGAGCATGAAGGGATGCTATATTTTATCAAATGCTTTCTCTGCATCTATTGAAATAATCATGTGGTTCTTGACTTTAAGTCTGTTGATGTGGTGAATTACGTTTATTGATTTCCGGATGTTGAACTAACCTTGCATCCCCGGGATGAAACCCACTTGATCATGGTGCACTATCTTTTTAATATGCTTTTGTATGTGAATCGCTAAAATTTTGTTAAGAATTTTTGCATCTATGTTCATTAGAGATATGGGTCTGAAATTTTCTTTTCTTGATGTGTCCTTCTCTGGTTTTGGTATCAGGGTGATATTAGCTTCATTGAATGAGTTTGGAAGGGTTCCCTCCTCCTCTATTTGGTGAAATACTTTGAGGAGTATTGGAATGAGCTCTTCTTTGAAGGTCTTGTAGAACTCAGCTGTGAATCCATCTGGTCCTGGACTTTTCTTTGTTGGTAGGCTTTTGATGACTTCCTCTATTTCATTGCTTGAAATTGATCTATTTAAGTTGTGTATGTCCTCCAGATTCAGTTTGGGTGGCTCATATGCCTCTAGGAACCTGTTGATGTCTTCCAGGTTTTCTATTTTGTTGGAGTATAAATTTTCAAAGTTGTTTCTTATTATGTTTTGTATTTCAATAGTGTCTGTTGTAATATTTCCATTTCCATCACGAATTTTAGTAATTTGGAGTTTCTGTCTCCTTCTCTTCATTATCGTGGCTAAGGGTTTATCAATTTTGTTTATTTTTTCAAATAACCAACTTTTTGTTTTGTCAATGTTTTGAATTGTTTCTTTTCTTTCAATTTCATTGATTTCAGCTCTAATTTTGATTATTTCCTGTCTTCTACTACTTTTGGTGATGATCTGTTCCTCTTTTTCTAGGGCTTTGAGCTGTAGTGTGAGATCATTGATTTGTTGACTTTTCATTCTTTTATTAAATGCACTCCATGCAATGAATTTTCCTCTTAGCACTGCTTTCATAGTGTCCCAGAGATTTTGATATGTTGTATCTTTGTTCTCGTTGACCTCTAAGAATCTTTTGATTTCCCCCTTAATGTCTTCTATTATCCATGCATCATTCAATAGCATATTATTTAATCTCCAGGTCTTGGAGTAGTTTCTGTTTTTAACTTTTTCATTGATATCTAATTTCATTCCATTATGATCTGATAGTATACAAGGTAGTATCTCTATGTTTTTGTATTTGCTAAGAGTAGCTTTGTGGCATAACATATGGTCTATTTTAGTTAAGGAACCATGAGCTGCTGAGAAGAAAGTGTATTCGCTTTTTGATGGATGGAATATTCTATATATGTCTGTCAAATCCAAATTAGTGATTGTGTCATTGAGTCCTATGGTTTCTTTGTTCAATTTTTGCTTGGAAGATCTGTCCAATGATGAGAGAGGAGTATTAAAGTCCCCCAGTATTATTGTGTTTTGGTCTATTTGGTTCCTGAAATTGAGAAGGGTCTGATTGACGTACATGGATGCACCATTGTTTGGTGCATAAATATTTATGATTGTTATGTCTTGCTGATTTATGCTTCCTTTAAGCAGTATGAAATGTCCTACTTTATCCCTTCTGACTAACTTTGGCTTGAAGTCTGTTTTATCTAAATGAAGATGGAAACTCCTGCTTTTTTACTCAGTCCATATGCATGGTATGTTTTTCCCCAACCTTTCACCTTCAGTCTGTGGGCATGTTTTTCTATGAGATGAGTCTCTTGAAGGCAGCATATTGTTGGGTCTTTCTTGTTAATCCAATCTGCCAGTTTATGTCTTTTGATTGATGAGTTTAGGCCATTTACATTCAGGGTTATTATTGAGATATGACTTGTATTTCCTGCCATTTTAGCTTTTTTGGGTTTTTTAGTTTAACTTTATTTCTCCTTTGTTTGATTCTTTCTTTAGGGTAATTCCTCCCCATGTTGGCTGGGATTGTTGTTTTTCATTTCTTCCTCTTCGAATATTTTGTTGAGGATGTTCTGTAGGGCAGGCTTTCTCTTTGTGAGTTCTTTAAGTTTTTGTTTATCATGGAAGGATTTTATTTTGTCATCAAATCTGAAGGTAAGTTTTGCTGGGTATAAGATTCTTGGTTGGCATCCATTTTCTTTCAGAGCTTGAAATATATTGTTCCAGGCCCTTCTTGCGTTTAGGGTCTGGGCTGAGAAATCTGCTGATATCCGTATTGTTTTCCCCCTGTAGATAATCTGATGTTTTTCTCTCGCAGCCTTTAAAATTCTATCTTTGTTTTGTATGCTAGGTATTTTCGCTATAATGTGCCTTGGTGTGGATCTGTTGTAATTCTGTGTGTTTGGTGTCCTGTAAGCCTCTCGTAATTGATTTTCCATCTCATTCATCATATTTGGGAAATTTTCTGATATTATTTCATTGAACAGATTATTCATACCCTTGGTTTGTATCTCTGTGCCTTCCTCAATCCCAATAACTCTTAAATTTGGTTTTTTCCTGATGTCCCATATTTCTGGGTGTTTTCGTTCATGATTCCTAACCATCTTCTCTGTTTGTTCGACTTTGTTTTCAAGATTAAATATTTTGTCTTCATTGTCTGAGGTTCTGTCTTCCAAGTGATCTATTCTGTTAATTATGCTTTCTATTGAGTTTTTAACTTGGTTTATTGTTTCCTTAATTTCCTTATTTCCTTCAAGGATTTCTGTTTGTTTCTTTGTCAGAACTTCTGTCTCTTTATGAAATGATTTTTTGCTTCCTGCAATTGCTCTATTAGCTGATTATTCATAGCCTGAATCTGCTCTCTTGTCACATCATTCTCTTCTTGGATTATTTTAATTAGGAACATTCTGAACTCCCTTTCTGTCATTCCTTCTACCATGCTGTCTTTGGGTTCTCTTGATGTATCATCTAGATTTGTTTGGGACACTTTCTTCCCGTGTTTTCTCATGTTGTTCATGTATCTTCCCCTCTGATGTTTGAGAGGTGCTTGATCAAGCGGCGACCCAAGAAAGCTGCTGCCCCATTTCCTCCAGCCTGGAAATGATCAACGCCTCTGTCAGAGGCAGCCGCTGGAGCCAGAGACCTGAGCCCCTCCAGGCCAGACGGCCCAGGAGACGCCGCGCAGTGGTGGGGAAGACCGGAGCTAGGCTCTGCGGGCTCAGGAAGTCCCAGATGGTCACTCTCTGCCAGGGAAGTGCTGGAGCCAGAGACTCCAGCCCCTCCAGGCCAGACCGCCCAGGAGACCGTATCCTTGTTTTTTTAACAGGGGATGTGCATTAGAATAATACTTTTGAAGAAAGATACACTTTTTTGTCACTAGCTTCTCATCCAGTAAGGTTGGTAGATGCACTTGTGTATTTTTAGGGATTTTTTCTGGTGACACTGGTAACCATATTTAATTGAGAACTATTGTTTAAGGGGTTTTGTAATATCCATGAGAGTTTCTTCCTCACCAGGAATAATTTTTAAGCTAAAATTATATATATAATTATATATCACATATTCATTCACCTTTGAGGTCATGCTTCAAATATTCTTCATTACCATCCCAAGCTCTCAGAATAATTTTTAATTTAAATTCAAAGAATAATATAACAATATTTGTGTATTCAAAATACAGAATCTTGCTTTGGTTATTTTTTAAAAGTCATACCTTCTCCCCCTGGCTGGTTTCAGTAATAAAACCAGGATTCTAGTTTGTCTCTGAAAGGAGTTTGTTTGCATATTGAATATTGCATATTGAATGCTGCCATTTTTATAGCCCCTACCTGAATGACTGGCTCCTAAATAATCTAGATTTGGGATCTGACAGGATCAAAGAGAACAAAGAGGTGGGTTTAAACAGGAGCATGAGCACCTTCAACAGCTCTTCCCCAGGAATGCAGCACATACAGTGAACAAACACACTCCCAGATCCTGATTGCTCTCTGGAAAGGTTTTGCACACTTCCCTAGTTGCTGCCCAAGGATTGGGCTTCTTAAGTAGCCTAAATCTGGGAGCTGATTGTGCAGGTAATTAGTAGACCTCTGGGATGCATAAATGGATGTGTAGGCCCTTCTTATTTCTTCTATCCCCAGTTTTTACCAGTGATAAAATCAGGTTTAGGGTTTCTCCATACATGAATACTGTGGATAGTACTTTTAGACCTTCTGAGTACTTTCAGACCTCCTGTGTAAGGTCTTGCTCCTGAAGAAGCTAACCCTGGGAAGTAAATGGGACTTGGCTTTCGTGAATCCCATGAATTTTCATGTTAACCAATGAGAACATAGAGGTAGGTTTAAACTGGTACGGGATCACTTCCAGTGGCTATTTCTCCAGCTCAGAACAGAAAAACAAACCAAACAACAACAAGCAAGCAAGCAAACAAACAAAAGCAGGAAGAAACATACCCAGTTCCTATTTCTCCTTGGAGGTGGTTTGACTACATGTCTACTGTCCTGATATTCTCAGCTGCTTCTGTTGGTTCAGCATTTAATTTGGCAGTTGACAGAGCAGTCAGTCAATAGTCCTTTTAGAGCCCAAATGTGTGTGTGGGCATTTCCTATAGCTATACCCCTGAACTTGCTCCAGAAATAGAGACAAGCCTTTTAGTCAACCACCTGTCTCTTAAGTGCGACAAAGAATAGGAACTTGGAGGTGGCAAAGAACAAAGCAACAGGTTGAAAGAATGTGAGGTCTGATTCAGAATGCAGGGTCTATCACAGATTCTTTCTCCAGTATAGTGCAGAATGTCTGGGAAATAAAACAGCTACTGCTTCTCCCTGAGATGAGAAGCAACTGAAGTGCAGATCTAACACTCCACCTTTTCCAGTTGCACCTTGAGGAATTGGCTTCTATCTTGCCCATTTTGGGGCAGTGATTGGATTTGTCATACCCTAATCTCCTGGATCTAACTAAGAATAGACTCAACAGTTTAGACAAACACAAAAATTTGAGAGGCATTTGAATCTCTGGCCAGATTGGTGAGGTTTATCTCCTACACAATAATAGTCAGATAAGACTGAGTGTGGCAGTTAATCTGATAGGTAGAAATCAACAAAAAGAGACAAAGGATGAAGAAACAGCGAAATATATTTCAGATGAAAGAACAAAATAAATCTCCAGAAATCGGCCCTAATGAAATTGAGATAAGTGATTTACTTGACAAAGAATTCATCAGTCATCGAGATACTCAGTGAGGTCAGAAGAGCATTGCATGAACAAAGTTAGAATTTCAACAGAGGTAGAAAACATAAAGAACCAAAGAGAAACCATGAGCTGAGGAATATAATAATTAAACTGAAAAATTCAGTAGAGGGATTCAGCAGCAGATTAATCAAGCAGAAGAAATGATCAGCAAACTCAAAAGAGGTATCATTGGAACATGTCCAATCAGAGAAGCAAAGAGAATAATGAATTTAAAAATGTGAAGACTGCTTAAAGGACTTGTGACACCACAAAGAGAATCAATATACACAGTGGAACTTTAGAAGAAGGCAGAGAAAGGGACAAAACTTATTCAAAGAAATAATGGCTGAAAACTTTCCAGAGTTGGGTAAGGAAATGGAAATCCAGATCCAGGAAGACCAAAGGACACTAATTAGGATGAATTTAAGGAGATTCACACTCTTAACACATTTTAATAAAATTGACAAAAAGATAAAAATTCTGAAGGCAACAAAAGAAAAGCAACTTATATACAAGGACTATCAGTAAATACCTATGACCATCAGTGGATTTTTCAGCAGAAAAAATTTGCCAAAGTAATCTTGAGAAAGAAGAAAAAAGTTGTAGGTTTCATAGTTTCTGATTTCAAATTATACTATGAAGCTATAGTTGTTCAAACAGTATGGTACTGGCATAAAAGTATGGTACTGGCATAAAAGTATGGTACTGGCATACACACCATTGGAACAGAATGGAGAACCTAGAAATAAACCTAAGCATATACAGTCAGCTAGTTTTCAACAAGAAAATTAAGAGGTCACAATGGTATTGGGAAATCACAGATCCACTTGCAGAAGAATGATATTGGATGCTCATTTTGTACACTGCACAGGCATTAACCCCCTAAATTAGTCAAAGGCTTAAACATTAGACCTAAAACTTTCAAACCCTTAAAAGAAAACATAGGGGTAAAGTTCTGTGACATTGACTCTGGCAATGATGTTTTGGATATGATCTCAAAAGATGAAGCAACAAAAGCTGAAGTAAACAAATTGGATTGTAGCACATTAAAAATTTGTCTCTACACCAAAGGAAACAACACAATGAAAAAACAACCTATAGATGGGGAGAAAATATTTACAAACCACAGATTTGATAAGGCATTAATGTCCAAGGTATATAAAAACCCAGTAGCCAAAAGCAACCTGATTTAAAAATGGGCAAAGGATCTGAATGGACATTTTTCCAAAGAAGACATGTAAATGTCAATGGGTGTGTGAGACGATGCACAGCATGACTAGTAATTAGGAGAATGCAAATTAAAAACAAAATGCGGTATCATCTACATCTGTTAAAATGGTGGTTACTAAAAAGATAAGAGATAAGTGTTGGCAAGTGTGTGGAGAAAAGAGAAACCTTGAATACTGTTGGTTGTACTGTAAATTCACACAACCATATTGAAAACAGTTTTGAAGATCTTAAAAATGCAGCACACTGAAAGGATCAAATACCATCATCATGTGGGACTTATCTTGGAATGTAAGGATACTTCAGCATATCAAATCAATAAATATGTTACCATATTACCAGAAAAAAAGAATAAAGCCACTCAAAAATTATAAAATTATTATATTTTATATTATAAAATTAATTTAAAAATTGATTAAAAATCCTAAATTAACTATGGAAGAAGTGAACCTGAGCTTCATAAAAACCATGTATGACAAGCTCACAGCTAATGTCAAAGTCAGTGGTGAAAATTGCTAAGATGTTTTCCTCTAAGATCAGAAGCGAGGCAAAGATGCCCACTCTCCTACTTTTAGTCAGTATAAGCATTGAAAGTATTAGCCATAGCTAATATGAACATGTTCAAGTTGCAATCAATTATTGGATTTTTAAAGAAATTGAAGAAATGAGTAATTGATATCACCATTTGACCACTTAAAGGATGTTGATGAAGGGACAGATGATCAGATGAGCTATTGAAATGAAATATAAAGCTAATGCCAGTAACGGTCATTAAGATTTCTTATGGCCTTCTCATATGATGTATTAGCGTCTTCAGTGGCCTGAACTCATTACCTCCAGACTCAAAATAACTGGGTTTTAATGTTGAAGATATTTTCTCAGGGCTTTTGAAAGTAATCAAATGGCACTTCAAGTAGCTTGTGTCTGAAATTTGGGCTTTTTCTCAGTTCAATGTCTTTTTGGGACTTTGAATAAAGAAACTAATGATATATTGTTTAGTTAATATATGCATCACCACTTCTAAATGTTGCAACAGAGCATAAGGAAATAATTCCCAGGACGGAAAACCATTTAAGAGTAGATTAGAAGTCTACTCAATTGTTGTCTTCCAAGTTGAAACACCTACCTTCTAACTTTTGCCTTTAAAATATTACAACTTATCATCTGTTAGAGTGCTGACAGTAGTCTTCAGTGAGCCATTTCTCCATAATTTCTGGCCCATTTGTGTTTAATATGAATATTGGGAATCCCCAGAGCAGAGCTCTGTCTTCCGGCATCATTTTACGGAATCTCCTGGAGAGAGCTCCCGCCTGTGGTGGCCTGAGTCCCCAGGCCCAGCTGGGATCTTAGGCCCTTCGATGCCATTTGACAGCGTCCCTGGGAGAGAGCTACCACTTGCGGTGGCCTGAGGTCCCAGCGGGGATCTCAGGTGGATTTATGCCATTTTAGAGCGTCTCTGGGAGAGGAAAACTACCTGCAACTGCCTGAGCCCCCAGCGTGGAGCTCAGGCCTGCCTGGGCTCTCAAGCCCACTGTCTCCATCACTGAGCACAGTTCTGTGCCCCCACCCCAACTCGGTCTAGTGCCCAGGCCCACACCCTGGCCTGGGGTCTAGCACCTGGGCTGCATCTGATCGTCTATCAACACCAGGCTGCCTCTGCCCAGAAGCACTGATCATTCCCAACCTGGAGATAGTGGGACAGCACCCTTCTTGGGTCACCGCTGGATCAAGCAACTCTCAAACATCAGGCCATTGAAAAATAAGAGGTTTGAACTGTACAGTATATTTTTATCACAGAACATTTTTAAATTAATTGTAATACTATGATTATTCCTAATATACCCACTATATTCCTACCTTTTTCTTTTATTAATATGCTTATCACTCTATCTCTCTATTATATATCCGTTTCCTTGGAGAATCTCTTTTTTCTCACACTAACAACCTGTTTCTTTTAATTCCACTTCCACTCTTCATATGACATAGTATATCAATAGACTCACTTCTTATCTCATTAGTGTTTTGTTCTATACCCTCCTCATTCTCCCTATCCAACATTAGGAATTGCAGTCCTTATTGCAAACTTCCTGGTTATGCTGTGGATAATAATTTGAACTCACCTCTGTTTATTAAGACAACACTGTTAATATCTTAATAGGGACTATTTAGATTAAGGACACATATTATTTATATGGTGTGCTGCCAATATTGATCTCTCAATTCAAGGGGAGGTATTGAAAACAGGCAGGAACCCTATAAGTCTTTAAGGGGAAACTGTAATACCTAGGATTCGCACTACTAGAGGGGAAGATACACTAGCAACATGAGAAAACATGGGAAGAAAACGTTCCAAATAAACCCAGATACTATACCAAAAGAATCCAATGATAACATGGCAGAAGCATTGTCAGAAAGGGAGTTGTACATAATTAAAATGATCTGAGAAGTGAACGAGGAGTCCAGAGAGCAAATGCAGGCAATGCTAAAAGAGCAACTGCAGGAAGCAAAGGACCATTTCAATAAAGAGATAGAGATTCTGAAAACAAACAAACAAACAAAAATCCTTGAAATGAAGGTTATAATAAACCAAATTAAAAACTCAATAGAAAGCTTAACCAACAGGCTAAATCACTTGGAAGGTAGAACCTCAGACAATGAAGACAAAATATTTAATCTTGAAAACAAACTCAACCAGACAGAGAAGATGGTAAGGGATCATGAACAGAACCTCCAAAAGTTATGGGACATCATGAAAAGACCAAATTTAAGAGTTATTGGTATTGAGGAAGGCACAGAGACACAAACCAAAGGAATGAATAATCTGTTCAATGAAATAATATCAGAAAATTTCCCAAATCTGATGAATGAAAGGGAAAATCAAATTCAAGAGGCTTATAGGACACCAAATGCACAAAATCACAACAGATTCACACCCAGGAACATTATAATGAAAATACTTAACATATAAAACAAAGGTAGAATTTTAAAGGCTGCAAGAGAAAAACATCAGATAACATATAGGGGGAAATCAATATGAATATCAGCAGATTTCTCAACCAAGACCCTAAAAGCAAGAAGGGCCTGGAACAACATTCCAAGCACTGAAAGAAAATGGAGGCCAACCGAGAATCTTATTCCCAGCCAAATTTACCTTCAGATTTGAGGATTAAATAAAATCCTTCCATGATAAACACAAGTGAAAAGAATTCACAAATAGAAAGCCTGCCCTACAGAAAATCCTCAGCAAAATATTCCAAGAGGAAGAAATGAGAAACAACAATGTAAGTCAGCAAAGGGAGGAATTACCCTAAAGGAACAGCCAATTAAAAAACCAAGTTAGATTAAAATTGAAAAATAAGTCAAAATGACCGGGAATACATGTCATATCTCAATAATAAGCCTAAATGTAAATGGCTTAAACTCATCAATCAAAAGACATAGACAGGCAGATTGGATTAAAAAGAAAGACCCAATAATATGCTGCCTTCAAGAGATGCATCTCATAGAAAAACATGCCCACAGACTAAAGATGAAAGGTTGGGAAAAAAAAAAACCATGCCCATGGACTTAGTGAAAAAGCAGGAGGTTCCATTCTCAAATGAAACAAACTTCAAGCCAAAGTTAGTCAGAAGGGATAAAAATGGACATTTCATGCTACTTAAGGGAAGCATAAATCAGCAAGACATAACAATCATAAATATTTATGCATCAAACAATGGCGCATCCATGTACGTCAATCAGATCCTTCTCAATTTCGGGAACCAAATAGACCAAAACACAATAATACTTGGGGACTTTACCACTCCTCTCTCACCATTGGCCAGATCTTCCAAGCAAAAATTCAACAAAGAAACCATAGAACTCAATGACACAATCGCTAATTTAGACTTAACAGACCTATATAGAATATTACATCCATCAAAAAGCAAATACACTTTCTTCTCAGCAGCTCATGGATCCTTCTCTAAAATAGACCATATGTTATGCCACAAAGCTACTCTTAGCAAATACAAAAACATAGAGATACTACCTTGTATTCTATTAGACATAATGGAATGAAATTAGAAATCAAAGATAAAGTTAAAAACAGAAACTACTCCAAGACCTGGAGATTAAATAATATGCTATTGAATGATGCATGAATAAAGGAAGACATTGGGGGGAAAAATTCTTAGAGGTCAATGAGAACAAAGATACAACATATCAAAATCTCTGGGAAACTATGAAAGCAGTGCTAAGAGGAAAATTCATTGCATGGAGTGCATTCAGTAAAAGAATGAAAAGTCAACAAGTAAATGACCTCATATTACAGCTCAAAGTCCTAGAAAAAGAGGAACAGATCATCACCAAAAGTAGTAGAAGACAGGAAATAATTAAAATCAGAGCTGAAATCAATGAAATTGAAACAAAAGAAAGAATTCAAAAAATTGACAAAACAAAAAGTTGGTTCTTTGAAAAAATAAACAAAATTGATAAACGCTTAGCCACACTAACAAAGAGAAGGAGAGAGAAAATTCAAATTGCTAAAATTCGTGATGGAAATGGAAATATTACAATAGACACAATTGAAATACAAAACATAATCAGAAGCTATTTTGAAAATTTATACTCCAACAAGATAGAAAACCTGGAAGACATCAACAGGTTCCTAGAGGCATATGAGCCACCCAAACTGAATCTGGAGGACATATACAACTTAAATAGATCAATTTCAAGCAATGAAATAGAGGAAGTCATCAAAAGCCTACCAACAAAGAAAAGTCCAGGACCAGATGGATTCACAGCTGAGTTCTACAAGACCTTCAAAGAAGTGCTCATTCCAATACTCCTCAAAGTCTTTCATGAAATAGGGGAGGAGGAAACCCTTCCAAACTCATTCTATGAAGCTAATATCACCCTGATACCAAAACCAGAAAAGGACACATTGAGGAAAGAAAATTTCAGACCAATATCCCTAATGAACATAGATGCAAGAATTCTTAACAAAATTTTAGCAAATCTCATACAAAAGCATATTAAAAAGATAGTGCACCAAGATCAAGTGGGTTTCATCCTGGGGATGCCAGGCTGGTTCAACATCTGGAAATCAATAAATGTAATTCACCACATCAAGAGACTTAAAGTCAAGAACCACATGATTCTTTCAATAGATGCAGAGAAAGCATTTGATAAAATACAGCCCCGCTTCATGCTCAAAACACTAGAAAAAATAGGGATAGTAGGAATGTTCCTTAACATTGTAAAGGCCATCTATACTAAGCCCATAGCTAACATCATTCTAAACGGAGAAAAATTGAAAGCATTTCCCCTGAGAACTGGAACAAGGCAGGGATGCCCTCTTTCTCCACTTCTATCCCACATTATCCTTGAAGCTCTAGCCAGAGCAAATAGACAGACCAAAGAAATTAGAGGGATATGAACAGGAAAAGAAGAGTTCAAACTATCCCTATTTACTGATGACATGATTCTCTATATAGAGGACCCTAAGAATTCCACCAGAAAACTTCTGGAACTCATAAATGAATTCAGTACAGTAGCAAGATATAAAATTAATGCTCATAAATCTAATGCATTTTTATTCTTAAGTGATGCATCCTCTGAGAGAGAAATTAGGAAAACTATACCATTCACAATAGCCTCAAGAAAAATAAAATACTTGGGAATCAATCTAACAAAAGAAGTGAAAGACCTCTACAGTGCGAACTACAGAACACTAAAGAAAGAAGTTAAAGAGAATCTGAGAAGACGGAAAGATCTCCCATGTTCTTGGATAGGCAGAATTAATATTGTCAAAATGGCCATATTACCAATAGCGCTATACAAGTTCAATGCAATTCCAATTAAAATCCCCACGATGGACCTCATAGGAATAAAACAAGCAATCATGAAATTCATTTGGAGGAATAAGAGACCCAGAGTAGCTAAAGCTAAAGAAGGAAATTTATTTGGAGGAATAAGAGACCCCGAATAGCTACAGAAGAGCGAAGCAGGGGGAACCACAATACCAGACCTTCAACTGTATTACAGCGCAATAGTAACAAAAACAACATGTTATTGGCACCAAAGTGGACAGGTAGATCAATGGTACAGAATAGAGGACACAGAGACAAACCCACATAAATACAGGTATCTCATACTTGACAAAGGAGCCCAAAACATACAATGGAGAAAAGATAGCCTCTTCAACAAATGGTTCTGGGAAAACTGGAAATCCATATGCAGGAAAATGAAACTAAACCCATATCTCTCACCCGGTACAAAACTCAACTCAAAATGGATCAAGGACCTAGGAATTAGACCAGAGACCCTGCACCTAATAGAAGAGAAAGGAGGTCCAAATCTTCATCATGTTGGCCTAGGACCAGATTTCCTTAACATGACTCACAAAGCGCAAGAAATAAAAGTAGGAATCAATGATTGGGATAGAGTCAAACTAAAAAGCTTTTTCTCAGCAAAGGAAACAATCAGGAATGTGAAGAGAGAGCCTTCAGAGTGGGAGAAAATCTTCCACACACACTTCAGATAGAGCACTAATCTCCAGAATCTACCAAGTACTCAAAAATCTTTACACCAAGAACACTGATAACCCAATCAATAAATGGGCCAAGGAAATGAACAGACACTTTACAGAGGAAGATCTACAAGCAATCAACAGATTTATAAAAAAATGTTCAACATCACTCGTTATAAGAGAAATGCAAATCAAAACCACCCTAAGATTTCATCTTACCACAAATAGAATGTCTTTTATTAAGAATACAGGCAACAACAGGTGTTGGCGAGGATGTGGGGAAAAGGATACACTCATACATTGCAGGTGGGACTGCAAGTTGGTGCAGCCACTCTGGAAAGCGGTGTGGAGATTCCTTAGAAAACTTGGAATGGATCCACCATTTGACCCAGCTATCGTACTCCTAGGTCTATACCCAAAGGACTTAAAATCTGATTGCTACAGTGATGTAGCCACATCAGTGTTCATAGCTGCTCAATTAACAATAGCTAGATTGTGGAACTAACCTAGATGCCCTTCAATAGATGAATGGCTAAAGAAACTGTGGTATATATACACAAAGGAGTATTACTCAGCCATAGAGAAGAATAAAATTATGGCATTTGTAGGTAAATGGATGATGTTGGAGACTGTCATGCTAAGTGAGATTAGCCAATCCCAAAATCCAAAGGCCGAATTATCTCTCTGATAAGTGAATGATGAGGCATAATGGCAGGGTGGAAGGGAGGCAAGAATGGAGGAAGGATAGATAGCATAGGGGGGAGGATAGAAGGGAGGCAAGAATGGAGGAAGGATAGATAGCATAGAGGGCAGGGAGGAGTGGGGTCGGGGTGGGCAGGCAAGGCTAATAACAGAATGAGACAGACATCATTGCCCTGTGTGTATGTATGAATGCACAGACAATGTGACTCTACTTTGTGTACAACCAGAGAAACAATAGCTGTACTCCATTTTTGTTCAATGGATCAAAATTAAATGAGTTAAAAAAATAAAAAAAAATGAAAAAAAATTCATATGAATATTGAGCCATATGTGACACACTAAACTCTTGTTAGGATTTATAATGATATACAATTGTGAATTTAAAATTTCAGATTTAAAAGAAGCTAGCATGATAAATCAACTGCAAATATAATGTAAATTATGGATTAGGCTATCCATCATTGGGTTGCATACAGCCTTGAAGAAAGAGTACAAATAATATTATCCTTCACATTTGAAATAACACATATCTTTACTCATTTAAAAGAATATGCTTGATTTTTATAATCAATAAAATTAAAAAATATATTTTAAAAACATTACCTAAAATTGATGACATTAATGTTCACTGTTCGATCATTAAGAAGCATGTGGGTGTGAAATTTCAACAAACACTATTATTGAAGATATAGACAAGGAATTTCCTCATCTTAAGTATTAAATGCTGTGTCAGTCTATTTTCTTTTGCATAGATAATACATAAGACTGGATAATTTATAACGAAAGGAGGTTTATTTTGGCACACAGTTAAAGAGACTGAAAAGTCCAAGATGAGCAGCCACATCTGGTAAAGTTCTCAGACTTCTTCAACTCATAGCAGAAAGTGAAAGGGCAAGTGAGCATGTGCAGGAGAGAGAAGCAGGACCAAATTCCCATGATAACTAACTCCTTCCAGTGAGAAAGGCATTCACAAGGGATCCACCCCAGGACCTCCACCCTCTACCCGACTAGGCATCACCTCCTAACATTGCTACATTGAGGAATTAAAATTCTAATAGATGACCTTTGGGGTACACACTCAAATCATAGCAAATACCTTGTTTGTTTCAATTATCTTAAATATTATAAGTAACCTCAATTTAGGGAATCAGAATTTTCCCAGCATTTTCTTTATCTTAAATCCATAGGAAATTGATATGGACATTCCAGCCTCTTTATAGAATCATGCAATGTTTATTGTGACTCAGTAGTCTTATCACACACACAATAATCTAGTGAAAGTAAATATTAGTAATTGGACCCCTTTACTTCATAGTATTTCAGAGATTACTTCAGCCCTAGACAATCCTAGTTTAAGAACTATCATGACTTTTTGATGACCACTTGTCATTATGAACATTATAATTTCACCATGATAATACTATAGGCATAGAAAACTGAAACTCATTGTCAAACCTCTTTTATACTTTGGTTTTGTAAAATCTAGAGATATATGCCTGAATTTATATTTAGAGGTATTTTTTAATGTATTTTTACTTAGATATTAAAGAGCAGAATGTGGAATCCATTGGTCTATGAGCTGAATTTAATTCATAGGTATATTTTATGGTAAGTTTATAGTTAAAAATTGAATGAAGTTTTCAACATTTGTGGCTTGTGGTATTTCACATACAAATCCAGATTTTCAGCCTTTTCTTAATGAAAAAAATGTAACAACATTGAATTGGGGCTAATTAAATGCTGCCCCTTGGGATAAAGATGAATGATTTTCAGTATGCTATTTTCCATTCAACATTTATTCACCATCCTGGCCCCTGTAGATATTTGAATTCTTTTTGTGAGTATAATATTAATTAATCTTATACTGGTTCTCCAACTTTATTTAAGATTATAACCCTTAACATTACTTCGTTTAGATGTGTTCAATTATCTGTGTATTATTAATTACATGAGAACATTATTTTCCCTTTAAAAGGATTTTGGGTTATTTATTTTTGTGGTACTAGAGATTGAAACTGAAATCAATCTACCACTGAACTATACCCCCCTTTTTATTTTTTTATTTTGAGACAGGATCTTGATAAGTTGCTGAGGGTCTCACTGTATTGTTGAGGCTGACCTCAAAGTTGCCATCCTCCTGCCTCAGCCTCCTGAGTTTCTGGGACTACAGGCCTGTACTACTGTGCCCAGTGGAATTCAGGTTTTGAAAAACAGATTATACTCACATGTGGAAGTTCTTGTTTCATCATGTAGTAATAAATGTTAATGAACTCTAAATATTTACATAGCTCTAATTTATCGAAATAGATGTTATAAATCTTGACCATTACTAGAAAACCCACTACATTTGGGGGGTATGATAATTATAGGAAAACCATAAAAACTATTTGGATATGGTTTTTCTTGGTGGAAAAAAATAGCAGAAAAACTTCTGTAATTCTTTTTTATTATGGTGAGATATCCAGGATGGTCACATCTACTCGTATTTTCTTCACTTAGAACCTGGTGTATGACTTCAGACTTGTATTAAATTTTTGACTCAGTCAAATTGCTAATACCTTTGTTAACCGATACTAGTAATCTAAATAACTTTTCATCAACATTAGTTGATTTCTTTTTTATATGGTTGATGTTGCATGTTATAACTTAGTATTCCAAGCAATAATACATAATCAAACTTAGTAGCTTACATTTAAATTTTGCCTTTTCTAATTTACTTGCCTAGATTTACATACAAAAGCTACTTTTGTTTTCTATTTCTGTTACTGAACATATGTTAAGCTAAGTAGTATGTGATTTATCCTACAAAACACTTCCTGTCACCAGTTTTCTCATTTGAATGACATATACTTGTTTATATTGAAATTATACAAACACATATAACAGACACATGTTCTTTTCTTTAGTTTCAGATCAAAGCTATTTATTACTCTGTTTAGCAGTGATGAGGATTGAGGTCACTTAAAAGTCTCAACTGTACATGGGGCATATTTTAAAAATACATTTCATTTAAAATGAAAAGTTTGTTTTTTAATGAAAATCACATAAATATTACATAATATTCTTAGCCTTTTTCTCTTCTTTCTCTGTGTAGTTTCCCCAGAAACCACATTTAATGTCATGGTTTCAGGTACTATTTATCTATACTTTACCACTTCCAAATGCGAAGATCATTTCCAATGTGTATTTTACAGCCCTGACCTGTCCACTGAGCCTCAGTCCTCTATGAATTATCGTCTGTATATTTCCAGTTTGATGTTTTATAGGAACTACAAAACTAACAGTTTGAAATTGAACTAATCTTCCATCAGCCTTTCTTCTGCTTTTAGCTTCTCTACCTGAAAATAACTTTTGATTGTTAGCCAGGATATTTTCACACAGCCACCCCTATCTGGAAGTTGGCCAGGAAAAGGGAAATAGAGAATTGGAATTGTGCTAGTAACCAGTAATATCTGGCTCAACCACTTACAAGCCATGTTGGTTTTGGAAAAATTTAATTTCTTCATGTCATGGTTTTCTTATCCGTGAATCAAAATAGTGCCTGGAAAATAATAGGTGCTTAGTAAATGTTAGCAGTTGTTTTGTTATTTGTTGCTGCATAGCCAATAACTCCAAAATGTAGTGCCTTAAAATAACAATTTGTCATTTTTCAGGATTACACTAGTAGTAGCAGACAGGATTTTGTTACCAAAGCAAAATGACAATGTGAACATCTGTAGTTTATTGCAGAAAAACAATCAAATAGCAATAGCATTAATTAAATTAATTAATTAAAGGCTGTTCTTTATAGCCAAGTGCTTCAAGGGTTCCAAGAGGACAGAAATGATCTGTAGTTGTCTTCCCTTTCCTGACCAGGCCAGGACTTACTTTCTCTTGCATCAGAAATGCCCGACATGTGCATAGAACACTTTAGAACCCATGAGTGCAAAGTGGAGTCTTGCCAAAGTTTCTTATACTCTACTGCTCCTGTAGGCATATTGGTACCAGCATGAACAGTAAAAACCTTCTTGAGTCTCACTGACAGCATATAGAAGTCATCCATCTCACTCTTGTTAATTAACAATGCTCAGAAACTGACACAAACCACTCCAAAACTTACTGGACTCATAATTACAAACAAGGCTGTTAATTATTTTGTGCATTGACCAGGGATCAGTGTTTTGCAGATAGTTGAGGAAAATGGTTCTTACTGATTCCAAGCCAGCTGGAATTGACTTTCATAATAAACTGATTCTCTGGGTTCACTGGTCTCAGTTAGGTAGTTTTCTGATTCATGTGGTGTTAGCTAGAATGACTCATTTGGCTTTCATTTGGTGTTGGAGCTGGAATATCCAAGATATTTACATGCGTAGCTCCTCAGAAGGGTTGACTCTAGCAACTGGGAGCTGGCTGGGCTTTGGCAGGTAGTTGGACTTATTGTATGGAGGGTCAGGGCTCTTAGAATGTGAACGTGGAACATATAATGCCTATTAAGGCCTAAGCTCAAAAGAGATATTGTAATTTCCATTGTATTGTCTGTCATGCCAAGTCATAAGCCTGCTTCAATTCAAAGAAAGGGAAATGGACTCCATCTTTTAATGTAATTCATGGAATTACAAGGTTAGGAGGAATTTTTGGTGACCATCTTTGTAGACAATCTATCATGACTTTTTGTTTTTATAATTATTGTGTTATCATCACTACAACTACTTTAGTCAAAGAATTTATTGTCCCTTGCCTGGATTTTTTAAGTAACCTTATAATTGGTATCTCTACTTCCAATCTTACTCCTTTACTCTTCATAGGTAGGTACATTTATTTTCTTAAAGTGTAGCCTGGAAACTCCTCCCCCAAATAGGCAAAGGACGTGACTTGGTATTCTTTAAAGAAGTATACAAAACACATGAAAATATTTTCCAAATCATTTATCATTAGGGAAGTGTAAATAAAGGTCATGGCAAGATATTATCTCACATCTACTAAGTTGGTGTGTTAGTCGGCTTTTTATTGCTATGACAAAAAAAACCCTGAGATGATCAACTTAAAAGGACAAAAGGTTTATTTTAGCTCTTGGTCTCAGAGGTTTTCATGGTTCCTTGCCCTATTGCTTTGGGCCTGTGGCAACACTGTACATCATGGGTAGCAACATGTGGTCAAAGAGGCCTGTTTACCTCATGGTGGCAGGGAACCAAAGAGAGAAGAGACAGAAGGGGCCAGGGTTCTACTATCCCCTTCAGAGGTATGTCTCCAGTGACCTTTACCACTCAGCCCCATGTCTTAAAGGTTCCAACAACCCCCAGTACCGTCCCAGTGGCAAAAAAGCCATTGACACATAGGCCTTTGAGGGACATATAAGATCCAATTTATAGTAATTGGCTTTACCAAAAAAATTTTGAAAATAGAAAATAACAAGTGTTGGTGAGGATGTGGAGAAACTGAATCTTCATTCCATTGCAATTTACATTGGCTGGTGGGAATGTGAAATGGTGTAACCTGTATGGAAAACAATTTGATGGCTTTTCAGTTAGCTAAGTGTAGAATTATCATATGACCCTGTAATTTTTTTTTAAAAAATATTCTTTTAGTCACTGATGGACCTTAGTTTTATTTATTTATTTATTTATTTATTTATTTATTTATTTATATGTGGTGCTGAGGATCAAACCCAGTGCCTCACACATGCCAGGCAAGCACTCTACCACTGAACCACAACCCCAGTTCTGACTCAGTAATTTTATTCCTAGGTATAAACTTCTTCCTCAGGGCCTTTGTGCATGCTTTTTATTTTTGGCACTGGGGATTGAACTGAGCTATATCCCCAGTCTTTTTTATTTTTTAAATTTTGAGATGTCACTAAGTTGCTGAGGCTGGCTTGGCTCCAACCTCCCAAGTGATTGGGGTTATAGTTGTGTGCCACCATGCCTGGCTGCACATGCACATGCTTTTTACTTTACCAGGAATGTGATTCTGACCAATTTCCCCATGGTCTTTGCATATGCTTCCATAATAGAAATGCTAATTTATCCATTCATTTTAAGAGAATCTCCTTCTCATGTTTCGGTTTCAGCATAAATCATCTTCCCTGTCCATCTTCTAGTGATATTTCCTATTTCAGCAGTTTCTATCTTTTGTGGCACTAATTACAGTTTATAATTTGTTATTTATCTGATTAGCTGTTATTTGCCTCTCTTTTTACCTGGAATTTTCATTTTATGAGAGCAGATCTCTATTTATTACCCATCCAAACCTAGCATATGCCTGATACATTAGATAGTTCATTAAATACCTTAAAAAGAATAAATATACAACCAAAGAAAATTTTCTCTGAAATATAAAGCAGGATATATTATTATTAAACAGGTCAATGAACATTTAATATATTTTTCAGTCAGTCTTTTCATAACTTCTGTAATATTGCACTTTTGTAGTACTCATTGAAAAGGAGGAGGGGCTTTGTAATTAGTCAAATCTTAGTTTGATTTCTGCCCCTACTGGCTGTGTGTAAGTTACTTTATTTCTAGTAATCTTATTTTCCTCATTGGGACAACTTATGAATATGTTGTATACCTTGCTGATTTTTTAAGGATGAAAGATCACATAAGAAATGTATCAAGTATAGTGCTTGTCACAGGATGGTGCTCAGTAACTACAGGGAATAATACTTCTTCTTTTTTTAAAATTTATTTATTTTGATTCACTGTACACAAATGGAGTACAGCTATTGTTTCACTGGTTGTACACAAAGTAGAGTCACACCATCTGTGCATTCATACATGTACACAGGGCAATGATGTCCATCTCATTCTGTTATTATTCTTAACCCCCGACCCCACCCCTCCCTTCCCTCCATGCTATCTATCCTTCCTTCATTCTTGCCTCCCTTCCACCCCACATTATGCATCATCAAATAATGTTTCTTCATTTCATTTGACAGAAGTATCATAAATAGGAAGAAATAAAAACATTATCTGAGTGTTGACTGCAGAGAATTTTATAGGCTAATAGAAAAGTCTAGTGTAAAATAAAATTTTTTTTGGTAACACCTAGATTGATGCTAGTAAAAAAAAAAAACAAAAAACCCTTTTTTTATCTTTTTCTATACACTTTCTGTAACATGATTGCATTATACCTTGGATACTAGTTAAATTATACTGGAGAGATCCAATAATTAAGTTAGATTTGAAATTATAATATGTAGAAATAAATGAAAATCTTAAAATTAGAATTCCTTCTGTATCTTACTGCAGCAAGCCACATTTGGTAATCATTACAATTTACTTAGTTTTAGTATTTTTTATTTAGTTCAATATTTGAATAACCAGTCCACTACTTAATTTTAGGTTCTATGTCATTTTATGATGTTCTGTGCAAATATCAAATCTTGAAAAGTATCTTCTGTTATTTGAAATAGAGAAGCAGAAAAGTCATGAGTTATGAAGCTAGAAAGCGATGGTATAGGTTCAGTCTGAGTCTGAAGACCTAAGAACTGGGAGTGCTGAGGACAGATTGATGCACTAGCTCTAGCAGTCCAAAAGGGAATAGAGAGTCTAAAGGGAATAGAATGTGCAAGCACTCTCCCTATTCCACTTTTGCCTTCTAAATGACTAGCTTGAAACATCTTGCTCTACTAGAAAACAAAGAAGTTCAAAACACTACTAAGATCATGTGAAAAGAATGGAGACACATTCAAATATGTATTCACTGGTCAAAATTGGATAATGTTAGCATCAATGAGCAATACAATTTCAATACATTGAAAAAATTCAAGTGTTTTTAAATCCCTGAGTTTAAAACTAAAAATTTAAAAACTCATTAATGAGAGTTGGAGGATACAAGGTTCTTGGTACTTTGAAACTGCAAAAGGGGGAAAAAGCATTTATTTTACTTTTCTTATATGAACTGCTTTTTGAAGTAACTAGAGTTGATGAAGGAAGTTAATCTTCATAAAAGTGTTTCACCCAACAGATGAGAAGTTATAATAGAATTATAATTTTTCCATTTTGTAACCCAAATGAATTAATAGAGGTAATCAGTGATCATCAGTGGCTTTAAGCATTACAGAATGAGAGAGAATCAGCTTTCTGGATGAAGTACATAGCACCACCTATGAAGTAATCTTGCCAAAGAAAGCAAATTGAATCAGAAACTGACAAAGTCTATATATAAACCTTATGGTGCTTAGGGGACAGGAAACATCAATATATTTAATCAAGAAAATACAAACTGTGGGAATCTCTCAAGAAATTAAACAAAAAAACCCTCGCTTTTTCAACAAATAAAAGGAAAAAACAATGATGTAATGGAAAAGAAGCCTATAGATTATAAGAGACTTGAAAACATATTGGCCTTTTATAATGTGTGGATGTTCATTGGGTTCTGATTCAAACACAAATATTTTAAATTTATATTTTTTTATATGGACATACATGTTTTTAACATACACATACTATGAGTCAGTCACAAAATAAACTCTGAATAATTGAGGAATCAAATTGTTGATTTTTTAAAGATAGAAAAATTGTTTTGTGGTTATATTAAAATTTTTTAGAGATACTTTTAGAAATATTTTGGATGACATGTGAAATTTTAGATTTGTCTCTAGATCATTGGGGTGAGAATTAGGAAAATTAGAAGGATTGGGAAATAAACTTGGACATGAATGGAGTATTATTGACCCTGGATGATGGGTAAATGGGAATTTCTTGTATTATTATTTATACTTTTTTTGTGTGTTTTTAATTTTTCATAATTAAAAGTAAGAGGAAGAAAATGGGGGAGATAAGTGAAAGTTTATGTTTAGAATGGGGACTCTCTCCCCATTCCAGGAAACTTTCCCTGACTTGAAAAAAGATTGACAGTTGGGGGCTCTCTAATATAAAGACTGAGTTGTGATTCTTTCACAGACATAATGAAGCTCATTAGATTTAAGTCATATCTACTCATATATGAAGTTTTCTGTTAACTTTTTTAGTGGCCAACTCTTGAATCTGATTGAAGAGCAAAGGATGACCAGATATTTGCAGAAACCTTCCAACATGGAACACAAAGACACACAAACAAAACCCAACACTAATGAAACTGACAATTGAGAACTGACAATAGAGAACAGAAAATAGAGAACAGAATTGTAATTAGGAATTATAGTTAATATCCAGGAAGTTGGAGGATAATGCAGGAATGAAAGAAGATTTAGGCAACAAGTGTGTTTGAAAATTAAAAACATGTTTATGGAAGTTGAAATTAAAGAACAAGAAGTAGGAGTAAGAAATCCATAGCAGACTGGGTTCACTATGCCCTTGTTGTGTGAAAGGAACTTCTGAAACTAGCAAATGGTGGTAGTTTACAAATCTGAAAAAACTGTGAAAAGTGATTGTTCTGAGTGAGGGTAGCAGTTTTAAATCTCAATCCTAATTGTGCATTAGAATCAACCAGGGAGCTTTTTGCCCCAGGTAACTCTCTTGTGCAGCCTGGATTGAAAGCCAGTAATTTAGTGTAAGCTTCTTAAAAGCATAGCTCATGCTTTATTTATTAATGTATACCAGTGCTTTGCACAAAGTAAGCTTCTGGTATTTTAAAAAATTAAAATCATAATCATCTCTGATGATGGCTCCATGTTAGAGGAATAAAGGTAAAGTCATATGACTTTCCCAAGTTCCCGATTCCCAGCACAACATCTGATCCAATGGCAATTATACCTCAGATTTTAAAGAAAGAATCATTCTTATTATGTTGCAGATGAAAAATGCTATAAACAGCTTGTTTCCATAATTTTAAACCCATGTGTCCAAGGCAAAATTCTCTCAAGATCTGGGCCTTCTTCCTTCTTATGGATGTGATTAGGAAATGATGCTGTGGTAGCAACTCCTTTTGGGCTTGGCTATGATTCTTTATTGTGCACAAGAATCAACTGTGGGGCTTATTGAAAAAAAAGTAGATTCTGGGGCCCAACAAGATTCTGATTCACTAGGTCTCAGGATGGTGGTGGGCTATGTCTTTAATGGACTGATTTCAATGCAGGTGGTTTGTCGATCACAATTTGAAAAAGCAGGGGAAGCACCCCAGCATTTTCAGGCTGTGCCCAGGACTTGGTCTTCTCAAGGTCTTGATGCCTTCCTTATAATGGTGTAAAGAGACCTACCCTTCAATGGTCAGTTTTCACGAGCCTATTTTGGAGCTTGTTTCGAATTTGCTTATTAAATTCTAAGTTCTCTTTTGAAGGAAAGACCTAATTATATTGCTCTATCTTATTTTAGCAAAGCAAAGTTCAGTAACATCAGCAACTTTATGAAAAAGCAGAAGACAAGGAAAAGGAAGTATTTGTGGAAGGATTCATGATTTCGTTTTTACTTGTATGTGAAATTTCCCCTAGGCATACTCACTTATCCTATCTTAGTATTTTAATCTTAGTATTTAATCTTAGTATTTAATCTTTAGTATTTAATCTTAGTGTTTTCTTTATGAGTCATTCTAATGGCCACTTACATAACTATTGAAGACAGTGGAAACAATCCTTGTTTATTTGTTTCTGATTATTTTTTAACTTGCCTATCTGCATAGGTAAAAGACCTCTATCCCATATATGTGAAGTTCCACAAATATAAGGTTATAGTGAATATTTTAAGTTATGATCTCTATAGTTCAATGTTGATACATATTTAATAGGTTTATATAGAATAAAATTATTTTTATAGGTAGAGTTATGTAGAATTTTCTTCCAAACTCAATTTATTGAAAGTTCATAGATAAAAACCATGCCATAATTGAAGTGTATATTTACAGGTCACCAAATAGTGGCATAAATTTATTCATTTGGGACAAACTATCATGCATATTTGCTTAACTTTTTAGAATCTAATCTTTTTATAAGAGGTATGTCTGTATGAGTTTCTCCTAAAAAGTTCTAAAAAACTGTTGAAGCCAGAATTGACAGGCTTTATTTAAAAGTAGTAATTCAAACTTCTCCCAAGTGGGAGAAGGGGGGCCATGGCTGATGTTCTGGAATCCCCAAGAAGTGAGCGCACCCTCCCACTTTTATAGGTTAGGGTCTTCTTTGTTCTGCCCCTTCCTCTGACCCTTATCTCTCCTTCCTGCCCATATGGTGGTGGTGACACAGCAAAAAGGTGAGGTGTGAATGGCAGGGGGAAGGGCCACATGGAGATTCTGGTGGGGGACCAGGAGGCATTAATTAGCAACTCCCTGCCTGCAGCTTTTGGGGAGGGGCAGTTAAGCAGGTAACCTTGGTGATCAAAGGGCTCTGGAGGCAATGACATTCCAATCTCCCAGGAGGGTCTCCAACTTCCCAGACTCCATTCCTCAATTTGACCAGATTCCCTGATTTCTACACTAACTGCCTGTCAATTCTGGCTTCACTGTTATCAGGTTTCTTTTTATATATGGGCTTTAAGTATTTTAAATTTTAATTAGAAGTGGCTAATGCATTAGTTTGGATCTTCATTATTTCAAAACAAGCATATCTCTGAGTACATTCATGTAGTCAGTAAAAATATAGGATTCAATTCATGCATTCATTCTTGTGACAAATATTAAGTGAACACCTATACACCAATGTAAAAGGGGCAGGAATTATTTGGGTGAGACAACACAATTTTAGATTAGGTGGTCTAGAAGTGTCTTATTGTGAATGACACATTGGTGAGGGGCCTGATTGAAGTGAGGGTGAGAGCCACAGAACTTTCTAGGAGAATTCCAAACAGAAAAATTTCCAAAGGCCAAGGACCTAAAATAGACTTATGACTGATCTATTTAAGGAACAGAGTAGAGTGAATGAGAGGGTAAAGCAGCAGGAGATGAAGTAAGAATGGTAATTGTATAATTAGGGGTGGAATTCAGACCATAGTACGGACTTTGGTTGAGATTAAGGGTTTGTGTGAGGCTGAAAGCCATTGAATGAGTTTAAGAAGGCAACTGATGAAACCTGACTCACAGTCTGAACTGGACCCATCTCTGGCTGCTATGTATTAGATTAGAGATGGTCAAGGGTAGAAGCAGGATCCTTGGGAGACTTCCATAATAATTCAGGTAAGAGATGGTCATAGCTTAAATCAGAGTGGTGGTTGTGGAAGTGGAGAGAAGTGATTGGAATTGGACTTATGAAAATAAGGTGATAGGATACTGATTAAAAACTTATGCATCCAGTTTATAAACCAAGTACTCAATTCCTAAATACAGTTGTAATTTTTTAATCTTTCTGGAAAACAGGTGAATTTTTAAGCACAAGATTTTTTTGTTCATCTTTTTTTTAAATTTTAAATTTGTCCTTATTAGTTGTACATGACAGTAGAATGCATTTATACATTTTGATAGATCATACATAAATGGAGTATAATTTCTCATTTTTCTGATTGTATGATTATTTTGGACATGTAGTCATATATGTACATGAGGTAATAATATCTGTTTCACTTGGAATGGAACCACCATTTCACCCAACTATCCCACTCCTCAGTTTCCCAAAGGACTTAAAATCAGCATGCTACAGTGGTGCAGCCACATCAGTGTTTATAGCAGCTCAGCTCACAATAGTGAAACTATGGAACCAACCTTGATGCCCTTCAACAGATAAATGGCTAAAGAAAATGTGGTGCATATGCACAATGGAATATTACTCAGCCTTAAAGAAGAATGAAATTATGGTATTTGTAGGTAAATGGATGGAGCTGGAGAATATCATGCTAAGTGAAATAAATCAGTCCCAAGAAACCAAAGGCTCAGTGTTTTCTCTGATAAGTGGATGCTGATCCATAGTGGGGGGTGGGTAGGGAAGAATGAAGGAATTTTGGACTGTAGAGAGGGGAAAGAGAAGTCGAGTGGAGCTGGTGGGGATGGGAAGGACAGTAGATTGAGACAGACATTATTACCCTACATACATGTATGAAAAGAATTTTTTAAAAAAATTTATCACTGTCAAAAAAATTAATGAAAAAATAAATAAAAGTTAAAAAGAAATGTCTGTTATTGCAAATTAGCATCCGCATATCAGAGAAAACATTCACCTTTGGTTTTTTGTATTTGGCTTATTTCGCTTAGCATGATATTTTCCAACTCTGTATAGTTAAATGGAAATGCCATAGTTTCATTCTTCTTTAAGGCTTAGTAATATTCTATTGTGCATACGTACCACATTTTCTTTATCCATTTATCTGTTGAAGGGCTCTAGGTTGGTTCCATAGTTTAGCTATTGCAAGTTGAGCTGCCATAAACATTGCTGTGGCTTCCTCACTGTAATGTGCTGAATTTAAGTCCCTTGGGTATAAATCAAGGAGTGGGATAGCTGCATCAAACGGTTGTTCTATTCCAAGTTTTCTGAGGAATCTTCATAGTGCTTTCAAGAGTGAAGCATAAGATTTTAATCTAATTTTATTTACTTATTTTCTACTATGAAATATACTTTATTAAGATAATTTTAAACTAATTGATGATGAATAATACTTTTGATATGTATTTAATTTATATTATTAAGGCAATAAGAACTGGAGATCAAGGATAGTAGATTAGAGAAAGGATGCATGTCAGATGGAGACTAAGACACTGGGGAAACAGATTCAGGATTCCAGCAGGTGGAAGAAGTTATAAGATGCAGTTAGGATAGTAGACCTTTTTATTCAGAGGTGGCAGCAACCCCTAGCCTCTAGCTCCAACTTTATTTGGGCCCAACCAGTTCCTTTTAGCCCAGCCAGTTCATTTAGCTCCCTGGGCCATTCCGATAGGCCTTTTTTATATGCAAGGCAGATGAAGAAGGCATATTGCCAACTGGTTACATAAGTGGATGCATGCTCACAAGCAAGTGTTTATGACCTTGAGTACATACACTGAATCAGGATGTTCATGACCTTGGTTATACACTAAAAACATAACCTGCTGGAAACCTTGGTGAGGAGCCTAACTCTAGCCATTTTGGGTATGTCCTACTATCCACCCTTTAGGAGTCCTCATTTGAGTTTTTCTGTGATGATCCCTTAGTAAGAGGGCAGAGCTGCATACACAGGCCACAATAACTGTATAAGCTGCACACCATATAACCAAAAAACGAGCCCCCTCATCTCAGATTACTAAAATCTATTGCCAGTTTCATCCCATATTGAAGTGTTTCTTAATCATGTCCAGTTGTCCAGGGACATAGTCTAAATTCACCAGAGTCTAGCAGCAGAACTCACAGGCACTTCAGTGTGTACCTAGTAGGCAGAGGTATTTGCTACTCTGGCATTGGGATGTCCCAGTTCAAATGGTGTTGTCAAGGATGCACCTATGGATGCAATGGCAAAGCAGTTACAGGGACTAGTAGGTAAATCATGTCCATCTGGAAGACTGCAGGCCAGCTTTGAGTCCTGGGACAGCACAGTGGCTGCCTGAGGTGGCTTCCCTAGGTGGTGACAACATACTCATATAACTTGGTCCTGAGCTTCAGCAGCCTTTGTGTGTACCAGCACTGGGGAATTTATAATTGGTCAAAGGAAAATAACAAATGTGCCCTTTAAAATCTGTGTTCCATTTTCAGGATCTGACCAAGTCATATGTACCTGGCGAGGGTATTCATTAGTCACCCATGGTGTCTCAAGGAGATTACACTCTATACCTTTTCCCCATGGGGCTATCAGGGCTACCCAACAAAGATGGGGTGTCTTTATTGTCCAGGCCATGTCCATTCCATGGTTTATTCCTTATTCAATCCAGTAGGAACAGAGAAAAGAACATTACCTTACTTTCCAAACCCAGGCTTTAGTATGACAGCCTTTGTTGTCACCTGGACCTGTAAGGTGATTTAAGGTGCAGCAAAGCCACAGTAGCTGGCTTCCCTTGTCAGGATGCTTATTCAGAGCTCTCACAATTGCCCCCGGATATTGTGCTTACCCCTTCATGGAAGGTAGGTTGACTGCAGTCCTAAGTCCTTACTTAAGCAGGTCATTATCTCTATCCTGCCTGCAGCTTGTGGATGGTATGGAATGTGCAGCTTCCATTGAATCTGTAACTTGAGTTGCCCATTAGTGTGCATACTGCCCTGTAAAATGGATACCATGATCACTGTCTGTGTGATGGACTGGCCATATAAGACCATCAACACTTTCGGGGTATGAATTGTAGTACACCAATTTTCTTGACCACTGGGCAAGGCAAAGAAATCTGTAGCTTTATCAACTGCCATCAAGGCAAACATGGTCCCCTTCTACCTCGGTAAAGGGCCAATATAGTCAACTTGCCATTGTGTCAGGGGGATGCATCTACTCATTACCTGACCATCTGTGCCTCCAAGGCATTGAGGGTATGGATACTCCTCTAAACACAAGCCACACATGCCCAGTAGGCCTCTACAGGGCACTCCATGTTAAAGTAGGCCCCATTGTTTGACTACATTCCACATAGTTTTCATATTTTCATGCTGTAGGTAGTGGTGCAACCAAGCCACCAGGTCAGTGGGAGGTGCCTGCTCTAACCACACCTTCCTACACAAACATCTGGTTCATCATTTACTGGGCTAGTCAGCTTCACCCTGCCACATCCTAGCACATTTGGTTTTTTCTTTTCTAGTCATGGCCAGTAACATGCCCTATAGTCACCTGTTCTTGTGGCCCAGCGCCCAGAACTCTTATCAGAGAATTTGCCCCCAATACATTGCACAGCTGTTGTACATATCACTGTAGGTATTACTTCATTTGATATCATCATCCAGACTGTGAGCTCAGCTCACAGGCTATTTTGTCTTATACCAATACCCAACCTGACAGTGTCTGTCTCTGGCTCAACAATCACCATCATGTACATATGAGGTTGTCATGGCTTGAGACATCAGTACCAATCACTGAACAGTATAGGTGCCTTACCTCCAAGGTATGGGCTTGTATCTGGTTTGCTTACATAGGTAACAAGTCCTAGAATCTCTAGAAGTCTCTTGTCCCTGTTGGCTGCTAGCACACTTGCACTCTCTTGGCTTCTTCTATCTCTTAGCACATTTAGGTTTTCTTTTGGCCTTTGCTGCGTCCTGGAACACTTAGGCTCTCTCTGTTGGCCCCTGCTGGCTTCTAGCATATTTGGGTTCTCTTGGCCCCTGTTGATTCCTAACACATCTAAGTTACACAGTTGTGCAGGATCAATAACATGTAGCACATGAGGGCTCCCAGCATCCTTGAATCTCACAGGCATAAGAAGAATGCAGCTGGGAGCTTTCTTGGCTTCTGTCCAAATTATTTTCCCAAGTCCACCAACTCTGCTTGGCAGGCAGAAAGTGTTGAACTCGGTTACATGGGCCAGACCTGCCAGTGGATGCCCATTGGAGCCATCAGCTGTTGCTGTTTCATTTTGTGCATTACCATTGACCAGAACTGTAAGCGGTTAATCTTCCTTTTCAGACTCCATCAGCACTGTGAGGGAGGCAAAGACATGAACATTCTCTAGCAACCATACTCTGGCTTCCAAGGCCTTTTCCTTATCTTGCAACTCCTTCATCTTGGCACTCTCTGGTAAAGCTACATCAGATTTTGCTCACAAAGCTGAAAGAACATTTATCTCATGACCCCAATGGCCATGTGTGCAGCTCATCAAGCTCATCAGGTCGTTTCTCCATCTTGTCTGCATTGCTCTTTTCATGTTTCTCCTTGCCACTCCATTCAGTCTGCCTTGTTGGGTTCTTGTTCACTGGAGGGCAATCAGAAGTCTTCTCTATGCTCATAGGGAACACATCCATTGAATATCAATTCTACAGAGGAGTCCATACTAACAGGATTGCCATAATGAAATGCTCATGTTGCTTGGTGGCCATAGGTCTTTGTGCTTTGTGTTTTGAACAAAGGACTCTGGAACCACGCTGGTGGTAGGAGTGGTGCCAGTTCACTGCAGAGTAACACAAATTGAAATAGAGAGAAACACAGTGGACAAATTTGGCATGGGAAAAACCATTAGAAAAGAAAAGTAGTTGGAACTTAGTTGAACCAGAGGCTGCACAGAGAATTGGTGTTCAAAAAGTGCTTTGTGCCACACATGGTGGCACACGCCTGTAATGCCAGTGGCTCTGAACGCTGAGACAAGAGGATCAGGAGTCCAAAGCAAGTCTCAGCAATGGTGAGGTGCTAAGCAACTCAGTGAGACCCTGTCTCTAAATAA
>JAJEJO010048657.1:145167-195250 GCA_020662805.1 Glaucomys volans | reverse complement strand
GGGGGGGGGAAAGATGGCAAGAATGGAGGAAAGATAGCTAGCATAGAGGGAAGGGAGGGGTGGGGGTGGGTGGGGGATAAAATTAATAACAGAATGTGTGACAGATACCATTGCCCTGTGTACATGCATGAATGCACAGATGGTGTGACTCTACCTTGTGTACAAACAGTGAAACAATAGCTGTACTCCATTTGTGTTCAATGAATCAATAAGTAAATAAAAGAATAAAAAAAAAAAAAAAAAAAAAAAAAAAAAAAAAAAAAAAAAAAAAAAAGATAAGGATGAATAAAAATAATTTATGACCAATAAGCCAGCATTATAGAAAATATTTAATATAGAACTCAAAAAGAAACCCTGGAGCTTCAGAATGCATGATGCCTACTAGAAGAATAATTTAAAAAATGAAAATTAAGATCAGATTAAATATATGAAGGCAAGTAATAAAACATCTCTTCATAGTAACTCTGAATGCAAATGATTTAAACTCTCCGATTAAAGGACATAGACTGGCAGAGTGGATTAAAAACATGACGAGGCTGGGTGGTACATACTTGTAATCCCAGATACTCAGTAGTCTAAGGCAGAAGTATGAGGCTAGCCAGTACAACTTAACAAGACTCTATCTTGAAATAAAAAGGGCTGGGGATGTAGCTCAGTGGTAGAGCATCCCTGGGTTCAATCCACACTACAACTAACAACAAAAACAAACCATGACCCAACTAGATGCCATTTTCAAGAGACTCATGGGCAAATAAATTCACAGACTGAAAGTAAACAGGTAGAAAAAGATATTCTATGCAAACAGAGTCAGAAAATAAGTAGGACTAGCTATTGTCATATCAGATAATGCATGCAGATTTCAAACAAAAATCAATCAGAAGAGACAAGGAAGGTCGTAATACTGGCAAAGGGAACAATTCAACGAGAAGATATAATGATAGTAAATATGTATGCCCCAAATATTGGTTCACTTAATTACACAAAACAATACTTCCTGATACATATGCTTCTCTCACCCCACACAACAATCAACTCAAAGTGTTTCAAGTACCTAGGAATTAGACCAGAAACACTGTAACTGCTTGTAGAAAATATAGGGTTAACACTAACCAGATCGCCACAGGCTGACTTTCTTAATAAAATTCCCAAAGCTCAAGAAATAAAATCAAGAATCTGTAAGTGGGACAGCATCAAATGAAAAAGCTTCTGTACAGCAAAAGGAATTAAGAGCATGAGAAGAATGCCTGCAGAAAGGGACAAATCTTTGAGACTCATTTGACAGGTTATTAATATCCAGGACATATAAAGAACTCAAAAAACTTGACACCCACCAAAAAAACAACAAAAAACAGAATCAAAACAATAACCCATTTAATCAGTGGAAAAATGATATAAACAGACATTTCTCAGAAGAAAAAATACAATTGACCAACAGATAAATGAAAAAAATACCCTTAGCAATCAGGGAAATGCAAATCAAAACTACAGAGATTTCATCTCACTCTAGTTAGAATGGCAATCATCAAGAATACAGATAACAATAATTGCTGGAAAGGATATGGGCAAAATAAATGTTGGTGGGACGGCAAATTAGTACATTTTGGAAAGCAGTATGGAGATTCCTCCAAACACTAGGAATGGAATCACCATATGACTCAGTTGTCTTACTTCTTAGTATTTATCTAGAAGAACTAAAGTTAGCATACTCTAATGATAAATGCATACCAATATTTATAACAATGCAATTCATAATAGCCAAGTTATGCAACTAGTCTAGGTGCCTGTCAACGGAAGAGTGAATAAAGAGGATTGTATGTATACACAATGGAGTTTTACTCAACCAGAAAGAATGGATTTTGTCATTTGCTTGTGATTGGATGAAACTGGAGAATATCTTGATAAGTAAAATAAGCCAGACAAAGAAATTCAAGGATTGAATGTGTTCTCAGTGGAAACTAGAGAGTGAAAAAATAAAAAAAAATTTTAAAAAGGGGATCTCATGAAAATAGAAGGGGGACCAACAGAGTCGATTAAGGGGATCCCAGAGGGAGGGAGAAGGACAGGGTATAGAGAATTTTAGGGAACAAAATTACCAAATTTTGCTATGTCCATGTATTAATATACCACAATGAATTACATATATTTATATCCCTATTTAAAATATAATAATAAAAAAGGGAGGTCAGCAGAGGAGAGTAAGTGGACTAGGAAGAAAAGTTGGGGAGGGGAGGGAAAGAATGGTACTGGGGATTGAGATTGATCAAATTATGTGCATGTATTTATATGCATAGTGAATGTCACTATTATGTGTAATTATAATGCACCAATAAAAAAGAAATAAGAAATAAGATAATAAAGAGCTCTGTCTTAGGATTTATAGAATTAATTTTGCATCTGTTCTAAGGTATTTAGTTAAAAGCTTAATGTGGTACACCAAACATTTGTGGTTACAATGTTTCCTAAAGCTTTATTTGTTGGAAAAAACAGCAGGCTATTGATTAATTTAAATTGAAAAGAGTAAAGCTTTTGTTGTTGCTGGAAATTGAACCCAGGGCCTAGGCATGCTAAGCAGGAACTCTCCTCTGAGTACTATCTAGACAGTAATTTTTTTTAATGAAAAAAGCTAATTGTATACTTTTAAATGGAAGAATTATTGAGGTCATTTAAAAATATTTCTTCATTTTACTATTTAATCATGTGAAGAGGCAGATAATTTTTCCAAGCTTTATCAGTAGAGGGCAGCAAAGTGTCAGATAGCGTTTCAGATTCAAGGGTAACTTGGCTAATGAACATTTTCTTGTTCTTAAGAAGTTTGTTCTGGCTTGGCTTTTGATGAAGTGCTTTGGTAATATCATGTAGGAATTTGCTTAAAAACTCTGTAGATTTGGTTCAGATATTTATTCAATTCTTCCCTTAGGTGCTATAGATCCTTTCTTAATGAGAACACGTATTTCTCTCTTTCTGTAATTTAGGGAGTACCAGGGCCTGGAAGATATGACATTAAAAGTCAATTTCAGAAGACTGAAAGTGTGACACCGAATGTAAATGATACATCTCCTGCTTTTCTTTCTCAATCCCAGGTAATGGTCTGTAGCTATTTTCATATATGGAGTCTAATAGGCATAATGTGAGGCCAGCAACAAATTTAGTGGTGTTTAAGGAGATTATAAAAAGAAAAGTGGTCTTTAAGCAAATTGGAAGTGGACACTGTCTGGGCCAAAACACAATGCCTAAAAATGTGGGTAAAATGAAGTAAAATAAGATTAGAATATTATCACAGGTGATAATAAAGCATCCATTAAACATTTTCTATTAAGCAAATTTGCATATGTAAGCATTCAAATCAGATTATAAGAAATGTCTATTTTACTCTGAATTTTAAAATATACTTTGCCAATGAATATGTAACCTATGAGGGCATGCATATTTTTCAGAGTAAGTTGTGTAGAGCCTGGCCATAGGTCATATCTACAGCTGCCACTGGGACCTCCTTAATGATGCTGCAGTCATAGCATATATTCTGCAGTAACCATTTTACATTCTCCAAGGAGCATACTAAGGGATCTTGAAGATAGATAAGATATTTCTTAGGCAAGACTGTTAAAATACTGGCAACATTTATAATGTGGCAGCCTCCAGACCAGGGTAGTTGTGATATTTATTTATCTATACTATGTACATTTCTGATTATTTTATTTAATGTGGGAAGGTTATTAACCTTCAGGTGACTGCAGATGACTGCTTTGGTTTTATTATACATAAGAGACACCTCCTGGGAGACAAGTAGATAGATTGCAGATATATTTTGTAGATATAATTAAGATGACTATTTAATGGGCTATATGTTGTAGTGAGGGACTGGGAAGAATCAAGAATGAATATTAGGTTTCTACCTTAAGCAACTTAATGGCACTTAAGGCACTATGCAAGATGGGTCTGTGGGGGACAGGATTTTTTAATTGTTTCTGAGTGTATGTGTGTTCTTGATTTTTTAAAAATACAGTTTCACAGCTAGCACTCTGTATTTAAGTTATTTCTGCTCATCACATATGTATCCCTAGTTTTTTATCACTTGGCAACAATCATGTTTTAAATATAATTTCAGAAATTGAAACGAAAAAATGATATCAGTTTTGTTTAAGAAGATATGTAGAAAAGAATAATTGTCATAAGGTAAAAGATGTGGAGGTGTTAACACCAATCATGACTGCCCGATAGGAAAACCTTAGTGTTTAATTGAACATAAGCAGCTAAATAATGCAATTAACAATGTAGACTTAGGATACAGAATTTCTGGTTTATAAGAATAAAGACAGATATGTTTATGGGACACCATAATCATTGATTTTGATTTGTGCCCAGTATTTTACATACATGCATTGAATTGCATTATGTCTTCAAGTGTTAATTTTTCAAACATAACGTTTTTTTACAACAAAGGTTCTCAGTTCTGGATGTGCATTAGAAATAACTGGGGGAATTTAAAAAATTCTCATGCCCAGGTGCTGACCTGTCTTTCTACTCTTTCTCACAGAGAATGATTCAGTTGGTCTAGGATAGGGGTCTAGGTACCAGTATTTAACACCTTAAGTGATTCTATTCTAGTATGTATCTGGGGTTTGGATGATCATTTTTAAACATTGTACTTTGCATAAGAATAATAAGATGGTATTTAGAAATAATTTAAATAGTTCTTTTTGATACTTGTAGTAGTAGATTATTTTTGATAATGTTAGTATTTTCCTGCTTTACAAAGTACAAAAGAGCACATTTCATATCAAATGTGCTCTTTTGTACTTTGTAAAGTAGGAAGAAAGAAGGGGAATAGGAAAGCATACAAATAACCAGTTGTCTTTATATAAATACAACAATAATAAATAAGTTATTTATAAGAGGTGGTAAGGAGATAGTAGTGGAAGCACTGGTGTGCTATAGCTCACTTGTACTGTCTCAGAAGCCAGTTGTTAGTTTTCCAGGACTTTTGTAAGTTGGTTGATTTTTATGTTGGTAGTATGAAATTAGCCATTGCTCTGGGCATATTTACTTCATGGAAGTAAGAAAATGTTACAAATTGAGGCTCTTTTTTTGCCAGTGGTTCAGCATCCCATGGGACAGAAGAGAAATAGGAGAAAGCAACACTTCTTTTATTGTATTTTTATCTTTTATGAATATACATTTTGTTTTTTGGAGCCACATCAATGTTTCATATGTTAAAAATGAAAACAAATCAGTAAGAATGGAAAAGTGTTTTAATCTTTTTTAAAAAAAACCCTCCAGAACTGGAAGAATATGGAAATAAATGAGTGGTTGTATTCCAAATGAGTACCTTTAACCAAACTGAAATGGGGGTGGGTTCGGGGGAAGAAGGAATAATCCAGGTATCCACATATTTGACTGTATTAGTCAAATATGACAAAGTGAGTGTAAGATTGCAGACAAATTCTGAATTATTTTTCAGTAGGTTGGTTTATTGGGTGAAACAATTCTTTTAGATGTAGTACACTTTTGAGGAAAAATGGTTGTTATTGTGAGCTAGGGTTTTTAATGCAGAAGAGGACACGTACAGACATGGATTGAGGTAATGTGGAAATAGAATCTGTGGGATAGATATGAATGGAAGATTTCGATATGAACCTATGATTTCTCATATATATACATGTGTATGTATATTTGCATATATGTATGCACATGTAAATGTACGTGTCCATGTATATTTATGAATGTATATCTTTGTAGCTTTGTCTGATAAATGAATCAAGGAACAGTCCACACCCCAGTATCAAGGAGCATTTCTAATGCCTGGATCTTGGTCACTAATTATATTCCCCATTAAAAAGGAGTGGGATTCCTCTGAAACATGGCTGATTTTACTGTAGAAAGAAGATGAACCTGTAATATCTTATTGCATCAGAAACTTAAGTTCTAAGAAACAAATGAAAAATAAGAGTATATCATAGGGACATAGGAACCAACTTGAAACCTTCCTCACCCTGCCCCCTGCCCCCTGCCACTGGTCCAAAGTTCAACAATGAATTATAAATCATTAAAACTGGCATCCATCAGACCATATGGACAATGAATAGGTAAGTAGATAGATAAATAATGAAAAAATAATTGAATAAGAAGGCAGATCTCTTGCTTACAGTAGATGCTGAGTGCTTGCTGATAAATATAGAGGGAGTATTGGATTTGATCAAAATTAAAATCAATGGGGAGGGTTGGAGACTATCATGTACCTCCAAATATGATACCCTTAGAAAGCCACATCATGTATTTCCTGTTCTGTCCAAGAGTACATAATCTGGATATAATCATGAAGAACTCTAAGATGAATTCCAATAAGGAAGGTTTGTTGTGCCAAAGGGGGATATGATGTTCTTCCAAAATGTTAGAAGTCTCAAAACTCAAAGAAAGGCTGTGGGAATACCTTTGCATTAAAGGAGGCTAAAGAGACATCATGTCTAAAAGCAATATTTGATCCCATATGATATCATGTATTTCAGGGCAAAAATGCAGTAAAGGCATTTTAGACAAGTTTGGATTATGAATGGTAGATCAGAAGTATTATATCATTGATATGTTTACTGAATTTAATAACTGTACTATAGATATATAAGGAAATATTTATATTTTTTGTGAATACATACAAAAGTGTTTAGAGGTGAAGGACCAATGCATATGTATTTTTCCATGTATGTGCACACGTGTGTGTGTGTGTGTGTGTGTGTGTATTTATGTGTGAGTGTTTATATATATAGAGAAGCTGGTAGACAGAAAGAATGGGCAAATAAAAAAAGGATATGGTGATGTTAATAATAGGTGAAACTAGGTAAACTTTCTACAGTTATTTTCTGTTTTTTAATTTTTAAAACTTTCTGTGAACTCAAAATTATTTCAAACTAAAAAGTTAAAATATTATATAACATTTTATGATTTCACAGTTACACATATAGATACATATCTTTAATGTTAATAAGTTTATTATTTATAAACTACTTGAATCTAAGACTTTCTTTTTCCTTTTTTTAAAACTGAACTCATTTTATTGCTTACTTGATAAATCATTTGAAGAAATCCAGCTTGAATTTATTCAATTCAATAGTAAATATACCAGAGAATAGATAATAGAAAGACCAAGGTATTAACATCAATGTTCATGTAATTGGAACAGTCTGGTTGTTGAAAATTTCCCAAACACAGTGTTTTATTCTTTGTCTAAATCTTTAAACAATTATATTTCAGATATTTTCTGATAATTGCCACCAAAGAAATACATTACTATATTGATTTTCATTATTTCATTTCAAACAAGTTGGTTTTTCTTTAAAAAAAATTTAAAAGCACAAGTTATAGTAGTATAAATGTGGGCAGGGGCAATGCTATGAACCAAGAATATTTCACATAGGAGATGTAAATATGTTATATAAAAATTTAGAAAATTATAATTTGCTGGTCTTGCTAATTTTCTTTTTTTTTATTTAATTTTATTTTTTAATTTAATTTTGATTCATTGAACATAAATGAAGTACAGCTATTGTTTCTCTGGTTGTACAAAAAAGTAGAGTCACACCATCTGTGCTTTCATACATGTACACAGGGCAATGATGTCTGTCACACATTCTGTTATTATTACCGCCCCCCCAGCCCGACCTCACCCCTCACTTCCCTCTGTGCTATCTATCCTTCCTCCATTCTTGCCACCCTTCTACCCCACATTGTGCATCATCATTCACTTATCAGAAAGACCATTCGGCCTTTGGATTTTTGGGATTGGCTAATCTCACTTAGCATAACAGTCTCCAACATCATCCATTTACCTACAAATGCCATAATTTTGTTCTTCTTTATGGCTGAGTAATATTCCATTGTGTATATACACCAGTTTCTTTATCCATTCATCTATTGAAGGGCATCTAGGTTGGTTCCACAATCTAGCTATTGTGAATTGGGCAGCTATGAACACTGATGTAGCTGCATCACTGTAGTAATCTGATTTTAAGTCCTTTGGGTATAGGCCAAGGAGTGGGATAGCAGGGTCAAAGGCTGGATCCATTCCAAGTTTTTTAAGGAATCTCCATACTGCTTTCCAGAGTGGTTGCACCAACTTGCACTCCCACCAGCAATGTATGAGTGTACCCTTTTCTCCACATCCTCGCCAACACCTGTTGTTGCCTGTATTCTTAATAAAAGACATTCTAATTGGGGTAAGATGAAATCTTAAGGTGGTTTTGATTTGTATTTCTCTTATAAATAGGGATGTTGAACATTTTTTCATAAATCTGTTGATTGTTTGAAGATCTTCCTTTGTAAAGTGCCTGTTCATTTCTTTGCCCATTTATTGATTGGGTTATTAGTGTTCTTGGTGTAAAGATTTTTGAGTACTTGGTAGATTCTGGAGATTAGTGCTCTATCTGAAGTGTGTGTGGGAAAGGTTTTCTCCCACTCTGAAGGCTCTCTCTTCACATTGCTGATTGTTTCCTTTGCTGAGAAAAAGCTTTTTAGTTTGATTCTATTCCAATCATTGATTCCTGATTTTATTTCTTGTGCTTTGGGAGTCATGTTAAGGAAATCTGGTCCTAGGCCAACATGATGAAAATTTGGACCTATTTTCTCTTCTATTAGGTGCAGGGTCTCTGGTCTAATTTCTAGGTCCTTGATCCATTTTGAGTTGAGTTTTGTACAGGTTGAGAGATATGGGTTTAGTTTCATTTTCCTGCATATGGATTTCCAGTTTTCCCAGAACCATTTGTTGAAGAGGCTGTCTTTTCTCCATTGTATGTTTTTGGCTCCTTTGTCAAGTATGAGATACCTGTATTTATGTGCGTTTGTCTCTGTGTCCTCTATTCTGTACCATTGATCTACCTGTCTATTTTGGTACTAATACCATGCTGTTTTTGTTAATATTGCTCTGCAGTATATTTGAAGGTCTGTTATTGTGATACCCCCTGCTTCACTCTTCTTGCTAAGAATTGTTTTGGCTATTCTGGGTCTCTTATTCCTCCAAATGAATTTCATGATTGCTTGCTCTAATTCTATAAGGCCCGTCATTGGGATTTTAATTGGAATTGCATTGAATTTGTATAGCACTTTTGGTAGTATGGCCATTTTGACAATATTAATTCTGCCTATCCAAGAACATGGGAGATCTTTCCATCTTCTCAGACTTTCTTTAATTTCATTCTTCAGTGTTCTGTAGTTTTCATTGTAGAGGTCTTTCACTTCTTTTGTTAGATTGATTCCCAAGTATTTTATTTTTTTTGAGGTTATTGTGAATGTGGTAGTTTTCCTAATTTCTCTCTCAGAGGATGCATCACTTAAGAATAAAAATGCATTAGATTTATGAGCATTAATTTTATATCCTGCTACTCTACTCAAATTGCTTATGAGTTCCAGAAGTTTTCTGGTGGAATTTTTAGGGTCTTCTAAATAGAGAATCATGTCATCAGCAAATAGGGATAGTTTGAGTTCTTCTTTTCCTATTTGCACTCCTCTAATTTTTTTCGTCTGTCTAATTGCTCTAGCTAGAGTTTCAAGGACAATGTTCAACAGAAGTGGAGAAAGAGAGCATCCCTGCCTTGTTCCAGTTCTCAGGGGAAATGCTTTCAATTTTTCTCCATTTAGAATGATGTTAGCTGTGGGCTTAGCATAGATAGCCTTTACAATGTTAAGGAATGTTCCCCCTATCCCTATTTTTTCTAGTGTTTTGAGCATGAATGGGTGCTATATTTTATCAAATGCTTTCTCTGCATCTATTGAAATAATCATGTGGTTCTTGACTGTAAGTCTGTTGATGTGGTGAATTACTTTTATTGATTTCCGAATGTTGAACCAACCTTGCATCCCCAGGATGAAACCCACTTGATCATGCTGCACTATCTTTTTAATATGCTTTTGTATGCGATTTGCTAAAATTTTGTTAAGAATTTTTGCATCTATATTCATTATGGATATTGGTCTGAAATTTTCTTTCCTCGATGTGTCCTTCTCTGGTTTTGGTATCAGGGTGATATTAGCTTCGTAGAATGAGTTTGGAAGGGTTCCCTCCTCCTCTATTTCATGAAATACTTTGAGGAGTATTGGAATGAGCTCTTCTTACAAGGTTTATTGTAAAGGTTTATATTAAAGGTCTTGTAGAACTCAGCTGTGAATCCATCTGGTCCTGGACTTCTCTTTTTTGGTAGGCTTTTGATGACTTCTTCTATTTCCTTGCTTGAAATTGATCTATTTAAGTTGTGTATGTCCTCCAGATTCAGTTTGTGTGGCTCATATGTCTCTAGGAACCTGTTGATGTCTTCCAGGTTTTTTATTTTGTTGGAGTATAAATTTTCAAAATAGCTTCTAATTATGTTTTGTATTTCAATTGTGTCTGTTGTAATATTTCCGTTCCTATCGCGAATTTTAGTAATTTGGATTTTCCCTTTCCTTCTCTGTGTTAGTGTGGCTAAGATATTTAATGATATTGTTGCATTAATTGAATATATTTGTTGAGGAACATTGTTAATGTAGTGTAATATATTTATATTAAAGCAAATGTAGTTTTTATTTATGATCTTAATTTTCAGAATATTTTAAATGTTTTAATGTCATATTGAGATTATGCCCTTCTAAAAGTTTATATGCCTTGCTAAGGCACTTAACACATTGCTGTATTAGCATATAGGTGGCTTGACTAAAAGCTACATATTTTATTTTGATGGGCGTAAGATCTTAATTCATCTACATTTTCTTCACTCCATTAAGAAATAAATTAAACTCTGTTATATACTCAGTAGTTTAGCTTTTAACTCATGAAGTATCGAAATGTTCTACTAATTTCTCAATGGCACATTTTCCTGTTCTTCACTAGAGATTTGTACCTATGAAATCAATCACCCCAGCTCCTGGCACATATAATGAAACTAGAACTGCTCTCAAGTACTCAAAGAAAGCATCAGGACAGAAAAGTACCCCATTTGGTCAAAGAGCTGCCCGTTTCACACAGGACTTCAAGGCAGAGGAAATGCCAGGTTAGCAATTAATCCATCTATTTCTACTCTTCAGCTTTATGTAACTTAATATTCTTAACAAGATGGAAGCACCAGAGAGTACTCTTAAAAAAAATGCTATGATTGGTGTTATCATTTTAAGTTAACATTTTTAAAAGCATCAACTCTGCACTAAACACATGTAATTATTATTGTTCATTTCATCGAGAAGTCAGATCTCACTCTTCTCCCCTTAAATTGTGACTTTCTTGACTAGTACATTCAGTGGAAGTGATATTTTAGCACTTAGGCAGTCAGAAGCTTTACAGCACCTACTTGGGTCTCTTGAAACAACTGGTCATAGAGTCCTGAGCTGTACATAAGTCTGACTAATTGAAAACTCATTCTTTATTTTTTAATTTATTTTTTTATTCATTGTAGACAAATGGGGTACAAGTTTTCATTTATCTGGTGGTACACAAAGTAGAATTATATCATTTGTGTAATCATGCATATATATAGGGTAATGATATTTGTCTCATTCCATTGTTTTTCCTTTCCTGCTCCCCTTTTCCACCCTTCATTTCCCTCTACAAAATCCATTCTTCCTCCATTCTTCCCTTACTTCCCTCTGCTCCATTATGTATCATCATCCACTTATCAGAGGAAACATTTGGCTTTCGTTTTTTTGGGACTCGCTTATCTCACTTAGCATGATATTCTCTAATTCCATCCATTTACCTGCAAATGCCATAATTTTATTCTTCTTTATGGCTGAATAATATTCCATTGTGTATATATACCACAGTTTCTTTATCCATTTATCTATTGAAGAGCATCTAGGTTGGTTCTACAATTTAGCAATTATGATTTGAGTTGCTACAAACATTGATGTGGCTGCATCACTGTAGTATGCTGATTTTAAGTCCTTTGGGTATAGGCCAAGGAGTGGGATAGCTGGGTCAAATGGTGGTTCCGTTCCAAGTTTTCTAAGGAATCTCCATACTGCTTTCCAGAGTGGTTGCACAAATTTGCAACTCCACCAGTAATGTATGAGTGTTCTTTTATCCCCACATCCTTGCCAACACCCATTGTTGCTTGTATTCTTGACAATAGCCATTCTAATAGGGGTGGGATGAAATCTTAGGGTAGTGAAAACTCATTCTTGAGAGGTCATTTATAGGTGCTTAAGGCATTAGCCCCAGTCAAGCCCAGCTCAGAAGTATTTATCATGAATCTGAAATCTAAGTTATTTATAAATAATTAATTTATTGAGTGACCCAGTTGCTTTAAGATTGAGTATTACTTTTCATTTGATGGTCTAATATATTGTAAATAGCACATTAGAAATTCTAATGGCTAGTTTATTTCTAAAGGGCGAGTTAAATTAAGAATCTTCTAAAATCTAATTCTGAATCTTACATATTATAAGGATTAATAAGAATGATCCTATGGAAATTTGTTTTCTTTCAATGTAGCTATTAGAGTACAGTAATGAATTAGACCTGTCAACCTGTTACATGGCAGTTTTGACTACTTACTTGGATAGTTGCAATTTACTGCTAGAAGGCACCCCTAAACTTTCTAACTCTCCCTTCGCAGATCTGATCAAGGATTCCTGGGCATTTCCTTACTAAATGATTAGGAGATGAATGTGTGAAACTTTTTATTTGAGTGAATCATATGATCAAAATGACTTTCTAAGTCAGAAGCTTAAAACATAGTTTGTGTGATGTATATGCCATGGATCTCCCTAGTCCTGAGATCAGGCTATAGTTAATTACTTAAGCTTACCTATAAAGTGTTATGTTGTACTCTTGTTCCAGAGTGATTATAGATCTGACATATTTGTCTTTTAAATATCTTAAATGGTGGTAGAAATAGTTTTTATTTTACTTTGTTTTTGTCTTCCTAAACATTACTAGTGGAAGAAATATTGGAAGACAGCAAGAATAATATGATTAGCACTTCGGTTTTCTCAGAATTTATACAACAGAATTTTGGTAGAGACATTTAGTGTGTAGACTTTAGAACTGGAATATTTGGAAACTTGGGGAGAGTTTGCTGCTTCAAAAAAACTTGAATGTATCAAGAATATGAAGGATTTGCCTATATGGGATGATTTGATCACTTTAGGATCTATAATGAACTAAGGTATCATTTAGCAACTCAGAGAATCCTTTTTCAATTGTTTGTTTCCTGCCCATGATAAGAAAGGAGATCACACCAGAGTGCAAATCAATACAATGATTTCTTCTTCAAGGAGTTGTTACAAAGTGCTTGGTGAAATGGTAAATTTACAATTAGTTGTAAGCTCTTTATCTTAAAGATTCATCTTGGAGAGGTAGTAGTCCACAGATCACATGTTGAATAGCTTGGTTTAGTCAATTCCTATTATTTTTAGGTGATGAACTTGAAGCCCAGAAACATAAGATTTAAGTGTAGTCTCATACCTTTCAAGTTGCAGAACTAATTTAGTAAAATCAGCAAGAGTACATCAAGTGTAGTGTTGACTTTCAAGTACATCATATTGTATCTAATAGATATTACTGCTTACTGCAATAGATTTTTAAAAAAATACTGAATTATAAAGAATAAATTCAAATATTTGCTTAAAATATTTGACTATGTTAATAATTTTTTTCAGTAGCATAAAGTTGTTTATATTATTTTAAATGAAAAATATTATAAAACTTTATTCAGACTGTCACTGTAGAAAATATTCCAGGTTAACATGATGCACTCAGAGGTAAAGGGCAAAAATTAAAATAACTGCCATGATAAAGAGATCAGATGATAAATAATTTTAACTTTTATTGTTTTTGTCAAATTTACTTTAATAGTGCTATGTCAACCTTTCAGCACTTTTCAACTTTCTTTCTGTTCTATTAAAGTATGATTTATACATAATAAAGTCCATTCACTTTGAGAGTACAGTTTGATGATTTTTTTAGTAGATCTATGTACTTAGCTGTCATCCAAAGAGAGTCAAATGCTATGCTTAGCAAAAAGGCATTTATGGGAAGTCTTAAAATAGCAATTCATGAAGTACAGATTCTAATAGAGACCAGGATGTGCTACATTAGGTAGGGGTTTAGAGGATTCTTTTGAAGATAAAGAGATAGTTTTAAGTGGGTGACTTAAGTTGTTTGTCAAGAATTTATGACTGGGATGAATTTACTTCTATAGCTCATTGTTCTAGCGCAGACCAGCTCAGACCATATCACTGTTACTAGGGAAAAGTTCAGTTTATACAATTCTCAGGATCTTCCTCTTCAGCAAATAATTTTCTTTTGGCATGTTCAGGAAATAGAGTAGTTGCCATGGCACTATGTGGTATCTGGATCACAAAAATGGAGTCACAGGTGTCAACTTTCTTTCAGACAGGCAACCACCATTACAGCCAAGTTTTAGAACATTTCCATCATTCCTAAAAAGTTCCCTCATGCCTCTTTGTATGATCTGTATCTTTACTCCTGACCTCAGGCAACTGTTTCTGATCCTGTGATTTTTTCCTTTATAAAATTGTATATAAGTAGACTAATATATCATCCAGGAGTTTGTAACTGCCTTCTTTTACTTAGCATCATGTTTTTAAGATTCATTCGTATCATTGCATTTGTCTTTCATTTTTTTATTTCTGAGCAGTATTCCATTATTTGGGTATCGTATTCCATTGTTTTGTTTACCTATTCATCAGCAGATGGACACTGGGTGGTTACCATTTATTTTCAGAAATTCCTAGCAGTAGAATTTCTGGATTATATGGCAAGAATATGTTTAACTTTATATGGACTTGAAAAATATTTTAAAAGGGTTTATACCATTTTTGTATACCAGTCAGAAATATATGAGAGCTTTTTCTAAAAATAAAGTTTCTTTATTTACTCAGGTCAAAAAAAGTAATCACCTGCATATTTATTCTTATGTATAATATTCTTTATAATTTCAGGTCCTGGGTTTTATAATATCCTAAACAATACTATAATTGCCAGTGTCTGCTCAAAGAAACAAAAGAAAAGTGCATTTGGTTCTTCTGTTCCTCGAGCCTTCCTCCTGGTTCAGGAAGAAGCTTACACTACTCCGGGGCCTTGTGATTACCAGGTATTTGTTAATACAAAAATAATATTTTTCTATCTAATATCCATCTTTTAGTGGTTTCTTAAAATTATATCTGATAATAGAACTAGTAGACAAGGACATTAAACAGTTATTATGATTATATTCCATATGTTAAGGAAAAATTGATCATATTTTGTATTAGGAAAATGGCAAAAATAAGGTACAAATTGAAATTCTAGAGATGACAAATATAACATTTGAAAAAATGTGCACTGGAAATGTGTTTAGGTAAAGGTGATCAGAATGGTGAAGGCCCACAAATTCAAACCAAGAAATGGAGATATTTAATATAGAGAAGTGAAAATGAAGACCTAGGAGCTGCCTTTTTTTTTTTTTTTTATTACTAGGGATTGAACTCAGGGGTGCTTTTTCACTGAACTACAATTCTAGTCCTTTTTATTTTGAGACAGGGTCTAAGTTGTCAAGGCTGGCCTCCAAGTTGTGATCCTCCTGTCTTAGCCTCCTGTGTATAGCTCCTGGCACATGTATATCTATACATGTGCCAGTGTGTCTGACCAGAGAGCTGGTTTTAAAATGGTAAATACTCTAATATGGAAAAGGTTCTGGGTGACATAGGCCAGTAGATGAGAGTGATTTCAGATTTCAGATTTCAGATTTCAGATTTCAATGCAGTGGATGTAATGACTAGATCTTGACCTAGTATAGGTTTTAAGATCTATAATATAATGTTAAGATGAGACCAACAGAAACAACAATATAAACAAAAGAAAACAAACTAGAAAACAAACTAGAAAATATGTAGTGGTTTGAAACTGATGCCCAGAATTACTGATACATGAACTATTTTATGTTTTATTGTACAAAAAATTGTATTTGTGAGGTTAAGTTTTTTATTTTTTTATAATTTTCAGGTTTCTAGCTTTTATTAAAGTTTATTTTTCAGAGATTTATTTTCTATGTAAACATCACACCCAAAAGTTTGTTTTCTATAAAATATCTATTATTTTTATTATTAAGACACAGTTTTCTGTGTTTTGTTTTGTGCACATTTTTGCTGAGGACTCCCTTTTCAGGCACGATTTTATACTAAACAGCTTTCAAGGATCTAGTATCTCCCTCCCAAGCAATGAACATTGTTCCTGCCTGTTGTAAAAGGTTTTGGGTTCCTTAAGTTCATGTTTTTCTCCCATATCAGAGCCATTAATTTTATAGGTATCCCTTTTCTTTTTTTAATTGGTTCTTTTGTAGGTATCCCTTTTTTACCATCTATCCTGCCTTTGTTAGGATTTGAGAACAAGGAGGACTGGTCTAAGTATGCTGATAGTCATGCAATTTGTCATGCCACGAGTAATAATGTCCTTTGTCTCTGACTCAGCAGTCTGGTGTCTTCTGCCAGCTTCCATGAAACTGGTTGTATTTGGTAATTTAAGGTAGGGTAAAAATCTTAGACCCATCATATTTCTTTTTTTTTTCTTTTTTTTGAGTACTGGGGATTAAGCTCAGGGACACTTGACTACTGAGCCATATCCCCAGCCCTATTTTGTATTTTATTTAGAGACAGGATAGGGTCTCACTGAGTTGCTTAGCACCTCACTTTTGCTGAGGCTGACTTTGAACATGTAGTCATCCTGCCTCAGCCTCCTGAGCCGCTAGCACAAGTGTGCTCCCCTGCACCTGGCTCCTATCATAGTTCTTGATATCTGTAGACATTAGTCTTTAGACATTTTCCTTTTATTATATTTTGCTCCTGCAGGCCCTAGTAGTACCTGACAGCTTCTTCCAAACAACTTTTTAGTTTCTGAAAGTTCAGTTTATTTTCTATTAAACTCACCAATTTATTATTGAGATGCTAAATAAGAACAAGTTGAACATACCTACATATACTCAAAGTCTTTATTTATTCATATTGCTTGATTTTCTAGACTTTTAATTTTGAGCTTCTTTTTGTTATCAACCTTTGATATGTCTTTAACTTTTATAGTTCAGTTTGACATATATACAAACATATGTCAAGCTGAACTATAATTCATATATATAAATTAATATATATACAGTAGGTATATAAATTATGATGTAAAATACAACATTAAATTTATCATACTAACAATTTTAAGTGCTGGTATAAGTGTATTTTAAATGCATCATGAATGTTATTCATTTTTGAGACGTTTTTGCTGTGTTTTGTGTAAAATATACTAATTGTTCATTATTTTTAGTTAAGTGGACACTAAAAGAACTATTAAATTATTATTTATTTTTTAACACTGAATATTGTCCTTTATTTTTTAAAATTTATTCATTTTTTATTTTTTTTAAAAATTTTACAGACTTCATTTTGATTCATTGTACACAAATGGGGTCCAACTTTTCATTTCTATGGTTGTGCATGATGTAGATTCACACCATTCATGTAATCATATATGTACATAGGGTAATGATGTCTGTCTCATTCCACCAGTTTTCATACCCCCGAACCCTCCCCCCTCATTTTCCTCTACATAATCTAAAGTTCCTCCATTCTTCTCTCAACACCCCAACCCGATTATATATCATCCACTTATCAGGGAAAACATTCGGTCTTTGTTTTTTTGGGATTGGCTTATTTCACTTAGCATGATATTCTCCAATTCCATCCATTTATCTGCAAATGCCATAATATTATTCTTCCTTATGGCTGAATAATATTCCATTGTGTATCTATACCACAGTTTCTTTATGCATTCACCGTTGAAGGGCTTCTAGGTTGGTTCCAGAGTCTAGCTATTGTGAATTGAGCTGCTATAAACATTGATGCGGCTTCATCACTGTAGTATGCTAGTTTTAAGTCCTTTGGATATAAATCAAGGAGTGGGATAACTGGGTCAAAAGGTGGGTCCATTGCAAGTTTTCTTTTTTTTTTTATTTACTTATTGATTCATTGAACACAAATGGAGTACAGCTATTGTTTCACTGGTTGTACACAAAGTAGAGTCACACCATCTGTGCATTCATGCATGTACACAGGGCAATGGTATCTGTCACACATTCTGTTATTAATTTTACCCCCCACCCGCCCCCACCCCTCCCTTCCCTCTATGCTAGCTATCTTTCCTCCATTCTTGCCATCTTTCCCCCCCACATTATGCATCATCATTCATTTATCAGAGAGACCATTTGGCTTTTGGATTTTGGGGATTGGCTGATCTCACTTAGCATAACAGTCTCCAACATCATCCATTTACCTACAAATGCCATAATTTTATTCTTCTTTATGGCTGAGTAATATTCCATTGTGTATATATACCACAGTTTCTTTAGCCATTCATCTACTGAAGGGCATCTAGGTTGATTCCATAATCTAGCTATTGTGAATTGAGCAGCTATGAACATTGATGTGGCTGCATCACTGTAGCAATCTGATTTTAAGTCCTTTGGGTATAGGCCAAGGAGTGGGATAGCAGGGTCAAATGGTGGATCCATTCCAAGTTTTCTAAGGAATCTCCACACTGCTTTCCAGAGTGGCTGCACCAACTTGCACTCCCACCAGCAATGTATGAGTGTAGCCTTTTCCCCACATCCTCGCCAACACCTGTTGTTGCCTGTGTTCTTGATAAAAGACATTCTAATTGGGGTAAGATGAAATCTTAAGGTGGTTTTGATTTGCATTTCTCTTATAACGAGTGATGTTGAACATTTTTTCATAAATCTGTTGATTGCTTGTAGATCTTCCTCTGTAAAGTGTCTGTTCATTTCCTTGGCCCATTTATTGATTGGGTTATTGGTGTTCGTGGTGTAAAGATTTTTGAGTACTTGGTAGATTCTGGAGATTAGTGCTCTGTCCGAAGTGTGTGTGGCAAAGATTTTCTCCCACTCTGAAGGCTCTCTCTTCACATTGCTGATTGTTTCCTTTGCTGAGAAGAAGCTTTTTAGTTTCACTCTATTCCAATCCAAAAACAGCATGGTATTGGTACCAAAATAGGCAGGTAGATCAATGGTACAGAATAGAGGACACAGAGACAAACGCACATAAATACAGGTATCTCATACTTGACAAAGGAGGCAAAAACATGCAATGGAGAAAAGACAGCCTCTTCAACAAATGGTGCTGGGAAAACTGGAAATCCATATGCAGCAAAATGAAACTAAACCCATATCTCTCACCCTGTACAAAACTCAACTCAAAGTGGATCAAGGACCTAGAAATCAGACCAGAGACTCTGCACCTAATAGAAGAGAAAATAGGTCCAAATCTTCATCACGTTGGCCTAGGACCAGATTTCCTTAACATGACTCCCAAAGCGCAAGAAATAAAAGCACAAATCAATCATTGCAAGTTTTCTGAGGAATCTTCACACTGCTTTCCAGAGTGGGTGTACCAATTTACAACTCCACCAGCAATGTAAAAATGTGCCTTTTTCCCCATAGCCATGCCAGCATCTGTTTTTGTTTGCATTCTTGATAATAGCCATTTTAATTGTAGTTAGATGAAATCTTAGACTTGCTTTAATTTGCATTTCTCTAATGACTAGAGGTGTTGAACACTTTTTCATATATTTATTTATCACCTGTATGTCGTCTTCTGTAAAGTGTCTGTTCAGTTCCTTGGCCCATTTATTGATTGGGTTCTTTGTATTTTTGGTGTAGAGTTCTGTAAGTTCTTTATAAATTTTTGAGATTACTGCTTTATCTGAAGTGCATGTGGAAGAGATTTTCTCCCACTCTGTAGGCTCTCTTTTTGCATTATTGATTGTATCCTTTGCTGAGAAAAAGCTTTTTAGTTTGAATTCATTCCATTTATTGATTTTTGCTTTTATTTCTTGTGCTTTGGAAGTCTTGTTAAGGAAGTCTGATCCTAAGCCAACATGATGAAGATTCAGGCCAACTTTGTCTTCTATTTGATGCAGGGTCTCTGGTCTAATTCCTAAGTCTTTGATCCATTTTGAGTTGAGTTTTGTGCATGGTGAGAGAGAGAGGTTTAATTTCATTTTATTACATATGAATTTCTAGTTTTCCCAGCACCATTTGTTGAACGAGCTATATTTTCTCTATTGCATGTTTCTGGCTCCTTTGTCTAATATGAGGTAACTGTATTTTTGTGGGTTTGTCTCTGTGTCTTCTGTTCTGTACTGTCTATTTTGACACCAGTATCATGCTGTTTTTTTACTATTGCTCTGTAGTACAGTTAAAGGTCTGGTATTGTGATACCTCCTGCTTTACTCTTTCTACTCAGGATTATTTTGGCTATTTGAGGTCTCTTATTCTTCCACATGGAGTTCATGATCGCCTTCTCTATTTCTATGAGGAATGTCATTGGAATTTTAATTGGAATTGCATTGAATCTGTATAGTGCCGTTGGTAGAATGGCCGTTTTGGCAATATTAAGTCAGCATATCCAAGAACATAGGAGATCTTTCCATCTTCTAAGGTTTTCTTCAATTTCTTTCTTTAGTGTTCTGTAGTTTTCATTGTAGAGGTCTTTCACCTCTTTTGTTAGATTGATTCCCAAGTATTTTTTTTTTTGAGGCTATTGTGAATGAGTGGGTTTCCTAATTTCTCATTCAAAGGTTCATCACTTATGAATAGAAATGCATTAGATTTATGCATATTGATTTTATATCCTGCTACTTTGCTGAATTCATTTATTAGTTCTAGAAGTTTTCTAGTGGAGTTTTTTGGATCCTCTAAATATAGAATCATGTCATCAGCAAATAGTGAGTGACAGCTTGAGTTCTTTTCCTATTCATATCCCTTTACTTTCTTTTGTCTAATTGCTCTGGCTAGTGTTTCAAGGATGATAATAAATAGAAGTGAAAGAGGGCATCCCTGTCTTGTTCCAGTTTTTAGAGGGAATGCTTTCAGTGTTTCTCCATTTAGAATGATGTTGGCTGTGGGCTTAGCATAGATAGCCTTTATAATGTTGAGGTATGTTCTGACTATCCCTTTTTTTTCCAGTGTTCTAAGCATGAAGGGGTGCTATATTTTTCAATCACTTTCTCAGCATCTATTGAAATAATCATATGATTCTTAACTTTAAGTCTATTGATGTGATGAATTATGTTTATTGATTTCCAGATATTGAACCAACCTTGCATCCCTGGGATAAACCCCATTTGATCATGGTGCAGTATCTTTTTAATATGGTTTTGTATGCAATTTGCCAGAATTTTATTAAGGATTTTTGCATCTATGTTCATCAGTGATATTGGTCTGAAGTTTTCTTTCCCTGATGTGCCTTTGTCTAGTTTTGGTATCAGAGTGATACTAGCTTCATAGAATGAGTTTGGAAGGGTTCCCTCCTTTTCTATTTCCTGTAATACTTTGAGGAATATTGGTATTAGTTCTTCTTTAAAGGTCTTATAGAATTCAGTGGAGAATCCATCTGGTCCTGAACTTTTCTTGATTGGTAGGCTTTTGATGGCTTCCTTTATTTCAGGGTTTGAAATTGATTTGTTTAAGTTGTGTATGTCCTCCTGGTTCAGTTTGGGAGGATCATATGTCTCTAAAAATTTGTCAATGTCTTCCATATTTTCTGTTTTGTTGGAGTATAGATTTTCAAAGTAGCTTCTAATAATATTATGTATTTCAGTGGGATCTGTAGTGATCTTTCCTTTTTCATCCATGAATTCTAGTAATTCGAGTTTTTTCTGCCTCTTCATTAGTGTGGCTCAGGGTTTATCAATTTTGTTTACTTTTTCAAAGAACTAACTTTTTGTTTTGTCAATTTCTTGAATTGTTTCTCTTGTTTCAATTTCATTGATTTCAGCTCTGAGTTTAAGTATTTCCTATCTTCTATTACTTTTGGTATTGATCTGTTCTTTTTCTAGAGCTTTGTGATTTAATGTTAGGTCATTGAGTTGTTGACTTTTTTTTTTTTTAATGTATGAGTTCAATGCAGTGAACTTTCTTCTTAGAACTGCTCTCAGAGTGTCCCAGAGATTTTGATATGTTGTTTCATTGTTCTCATTTACCGCTAAGAATTTTTTTATTTCCTCCCTGATGTCTTCTGTTATCATTGTATCATTTAATAGCATATTATTTAGTCTCCAGGCGTAGGGGTAGTTTTTTAAAAAATTTTATCACTGATTTCTAATTGCATTCCATTATGGGCTGATAAAATACAAGATGGTATCTCTATTTTTTTTTGTATTTACTAATAGCTTCTTTGTGGCATGGTATATGGTCTATTTTGGAGAAGGATCCATGAGCTGCTGAGAAGAAAGAGTATTCACTTGATGATGGATGATATACTCTATGTCCGTTAAGTCTATATCATTGATTGTATTATTTAGTTCTATAGTTTCTTTGTTCAGTTTTTGTTTGGAGGATCTATCCAGTGGTGAGAGCATTGTGTTAATGTCACCCACTATTACTGTGTTTTGGTCTATGTGATTCTTAAAATTGAGAAGGGTTTGTTTGATGTACATAGATTCTCCTTTTGTTTGGGGCATAAATATTTAAAATCATTAAATCAGTATGAAATGTCCATCTTTATCCCTTCTGACTAACTTAGGTTTGAAGTCCACTTTATCTGATATGAGGATGGACACCCCTGCTTTTTTTACTGAGTCTATGTGCATGGTATGTTTTTCTCCATCCTTTCACCTTTATTCTGTGGATGTCTTTTTCTATGAGATGAGACTCTTGAAGGCAGCATATTGTTGGGTCTTCCTTTTTAATCCAATCTGCCAGTCTATGTCTTTTGATTACCGAGTTTAGGCCATTAGCATTCAGGGTTATTATTGTGATATGATCTGTATTCCTGGTCATTTTGGTTTCTTTTTGGTTTTTAACTTGACTTGGTTTCTCGTTTGATTGAATTTCCTTTAGGGTAGTTCCTCCCTTTGCTGACTTGTATTATTATTTTTCCTTTCTCCTCATGGAATATTTTGCTGAAAATGGTCTGTAGTGCTGGCTTTCTATTTGTAAATTATTTTAGCTTTTGTTTATCATTGAAAGATTTTATTTCACTATCAAATCTGAAGGTTAGTTTGCTGAATATAAGATTCTTGTTTGGGATCCATGTTCATTCAGAGCTTGAAATATATTATTCCAGGCCCTTCTTGTTTTTAGGGTCTGGGCTGAGAAATGTGCTGATATCCATATTGGTTTCCCCTTTTATGTAATCTGACACTTTTCTCTCTCAGCCTTTAAAATCCTATCTTTATTTTGTATGTGAGATATTTTCATTATAATGTGCCTTGATGTGGATCTGTTGTAATTTTGTGCATTTGGTGTCCTGTAAGCCTCTTGTATTTGATTTTCCATTTCATTCTTCAGGTTTGGGAAATTTTCTGATATTATTTCATTCCACAGGTTGTTCATTCCTTTTGTTTGAATCTCTGTGCATTCCTCAATCCCAAAAATTCTTAAATTTGGTCTTTTTCTATTTTCAAGATGAAATATTTTGTCTTCATTGTCTGAGATTCTGTCTTCTACAAGATCTGTTCTGTTGATGATGCTTTCTATTGAGTTTTTTTATTTTTTTATTTTTTTATTTTGGAACCAGGGACTGAACTCAGGGACACTTGGCCTCTGAGCCACATCCCCAGCCCTATTTTGTATTTTATTTAGAGAAAGGGTCTCACTGAGTTGCTTAGGGCCTCACTAAATTGCTGAGGCTGGCTTTGAACTGCAATCCTCCTGACTCAGCCTCCCGAGTTGCTTGGATTACAGGCGTGCGCCACCAGACCCAGCCTCTATTGAGTTTTTAATTTGGTTTATTTTTTCTTTCATTTCAAGTATTTCTGTTTTTTTTTTTTTCCAGAATCTCTGTCTCTTTATTCAAATTCTCTTTTGCTTCCTGCATTTCTGTTTTTAACTGTTTAATGTAGTGATCATGCATTGCCTGCATTTGCTCTCTTATCTCATCTTTTACTTCACAAATCACTTTATTTTTTTTTTATTTAATTTTTTGATTCATTGAACACAAATGGAGTACAGCAATTGTTTTTCTGGTTGTACACAAAGTAGAGTCACCCCATCTGTGCATTCATACATGTACACAGGGCAAGGATGTCTGTCACACATACTGTTATTTTTCTTACCCACCAACCTCAACCCCAACTCCTCCCTTCCCTCTATGCTCTCTATCCTTTCTCCATTCTTGCCATCATTCCACCCCACATTATGCATCATCATTCACTTATCAGAGAGACCATTGGGCCTTTGGATTTTGGGGATTGGCTAATCTCATTTAGCATAAGTCTCCAACATCATCCATTTACCTACAAATGCCATAATTTTATTCTTCTTTATGGCTGAGTAATATTCCATTGTGTATATATACCACAGTTTCTTTAGCCATTCATCTATTGAAGAACACCTAGGTTGGTTCCACAATCTAGCTATTGTGAATTGAGCAGCTATGAACATTGATGTGGCTGTATCACTGTAGTAATCTGATTTTAAGTCCTTTGGGTATAGGCCAAGGAGTGGGATAGCAGGGTCAAATGGTGGATCCATTCCAAGTTTTCTAAGGAATCTCCACACTGCTTTCCAGAGTGGCTGCACCAACTTGCACTCCCACCAGCAATGTATGAGTGTACGCTTCTCTCCACATCCTCGCCAACATCTGTTGTTGCCTGTATTCTTACTAAAAGACATTCTAATTGGGGTAAGATGAAATCTTAAGGTGGTTTTGATTGCATTTCTCTTATAACGAGGGATGTTAAACATTTTTTCATAAATCTGTTGATTGCTTGTAGATCTTCCTCTGTAAAGTGTCTGTTCATTTCCTTGGCCCATTTATTGATTGAGTTATTAGTATTCTTGGTGTAAAGATTTTTGAGCACTTTGTAGATTCTGGAGATTAGTGCTCTATCTGAAGTGTGTGTGGGAAAGGTTTTCTCCCACTCTGAAGGCTCTCTCTTCACATTGCTGATTGTTTCCTTTGCTGAGAAGAAGCTTCTTAGTTTGATTCTATCCCAATCATTGATTCCTGATTTTATTTCTTGCGGTTTGGGAGTCATTTTAAGGAAATCTGGTCCTAGGCCAACATGATGAAGATTTGGACCTATTTTCTCTTCTATTAGGTGCAGAGTCTCTGGTCTGATTTCTAGGTCCTTGATCCATGTTGAGTTGAGTTTTCTACAGGGTGAGAGATATGGGTTTAGTTTCATTTTGCTGCATATGGATTTCCAATTTTCCCAAAACCATTTGTTGAAGAGGCTGTCTTTTCTCCATTGTATATTTTTGGCTCCTTTGTCAAGTATGAGATACCTGTATTTATGTGGGTTTGTCTCTGTGTCCTCTATTCTGTACCATTGATCTACCTGTCTACTTTGGTGCCAATACCATGCTATTTTTGTTACTATTGTTCTGCAGTATAGTTGAAGGTCTGGTATTGTGACACCCCCTGCTTCGCTCTTCTTGCTAAGGATTGCTTTAGCTATTCTGGGTCTCTTATTCCTCCAAATGAATTTCATGATTGCTTGCTCTATTTCTATGAGATCCGTCATTGGGATTTAATTGGAATTGCATTGAATTTGTATAGCATTTTTGGAAGTATGGCCATTTTGACAATATTAATTCTGCCTATCCAACCAAGAACATGGGAGATCTTTCCATCTTCTCAGATTCTCTTTAACTTCTTTCTTTAGTGTTCTGTAGTTCTCATTGTAGAGGTCTTTCACTTCTTTTGTTAGATTGATTCCCAAGTATTTTATTTTCTTTGAGGTTATTGTGAATTGCGTAGTTTTCCTAATTTCTCTCTCAGAGGATGCATCACTTATGAATAAAAATGCATTAGATTTATGAGCATTAATTTTATATCCTGCTACTTTACTGAATTCATTTATGAGTTCCAGAAGTTTTCTGGTGGAATTCTTAGGGTCTTCTAAATAGAGAATCATGTCATCAGCAAATAGGGATAGTTTGAGCTCTTCTTTTCCTATTCATATTCCTCTAATTTCTTTGGTCTGTCTAATTGCTCTGGCTAGAGTTTCAAGAACAATGTTGAATAGTAGTGGTGAAAGAGGGCATCCCTGCCTTGTTCCACTTCTCAGGGGGAATGCTTTCAATTTTTCTCCATTTAGAATGATGTTAGCTGTGGACTTAGCATAGATGGCCTTTACAATGTGAAGGAATGTCCCCACTATCCCTATGTTTTCTAGTGTTTTGAGCATGAATGGGCGCTGTATTTTATCAAATGCTTTCTCTGCATCTATTGAAATAATCATGTGGTTCATGACTTTAAGTTTGTTTATGTGGTGAATTACAATGATTGATTTCCGGATGTTGAACCAACCTTGCATCCCCAGGATGAAACCCACTTGATCATGGTGCACTATCTTTTTAATATGCTTTTGTATGTGATTCGCTAAAATTTTGTTAAGAATTTTTGCATCTATGTTCATGAGGTATATTGGTCTGAAATTCTCTTTCCTCATTGTGTCCTTCTCTGGTTTTGGTATCAGGGTGATATTAGCTTTGTAGAATGAGTTTGGAAGGGTTCTCTCCTCCTCTATTTCATGAAATACTTTGAGGAGTATTGGAATGAGCTTTTCTTCGAAGGTCTTGTAGAACTCGGCTGTGAATCCATCTGGTCCTGGACTTTTCTTTGTTGGTAGGCTTTTGATGACTTCTTCTATTTCACTGCTTGAAATTGATCTATTTAAGTTGTGTATGTCCTCCAGATTCAGTTTGGGTGGCTCATATGCCTCTAGGAACCTGTTGATGTCTTCCAGGTTTTCTATTTTGTTGGAGTATAAATTTTCAAAGTAACTTCTTATTATGTTTTGTATTTCAATTGTGTCTGTGGTAATATTTCCATTTCCATCAGGAATTTTAGTAATTCGGAGCTGCTCTCTCCTTCTCTTCGCTAGCAAGGCTAAGCGTTTATCAATTTTGTTTATTTTTTCAAAGAACCAACTCTTTGTTTTGTTAATATTTTGAATTGTTTCTTTTGTTTCAATTTCATTGATTTCAGCTCTGATTTTGATTATTTCCTGTCTTCTACTACTTTTGGTGATGATCTGTTCCTCTTTTTCTAGGGCTTTGAGCTGTAATGTGAGGTCATTGATTTGTTGACTTTTCATTCTTTTATTAAATGCACTCCCTGCAATGAACTTTCCTCTTAGCACTGCTTTCATAGTATCCCAGAGATTTCGATATGTTGTATCTTTGTTCTCGTTGACCTCTAAGAATCTTTTAATTTCTCCCTTAATGTCTTCTGTTATCCATGTATCATTCAATAGCATATTATTTAATCTCCAGGTCTTGGAGTAGTTTCTGTTTCTAACTTTATCATTGATATCTAATTTCATTCCATTATGATCTGATAGTATACAAGGTAGTATCTCTATGTTTTTGTATTTGCTAAGAGTAGCTTTGTGGCATAACATATGGTCTATTTTAGAGAATGACCCATGCACTGCTGAGAAGAAAGTGTATTCGCGTTTTGATGGATGGAATATTCTATATATGTCTGTTAAGTCCAAATTAGCAATTGTGTCATTGAGTCCTATGGTTTCTTTGTTCAATTTTTGCTTGGAAGATCTGTCCAACGGTGTGAGAGGAGTGTTAATGTCCCCCCATATTATTTTGTTTTAGTCTATTTGATTCCTGAAATTGAGAAGGATCTGATTGACGTACGTGGAAGCACCATTGTTTGGTGCATAAATATTTATGATTGTTATGTCTTGCTGATTTATGCTTCCTTTAAGCAGTATGAAATGTTCTTCTTTATGCCTTCTGACTAACTTTGGCTTGAAGTCTGCTTTATCTGAAATGAGGATGGAATCTCCTGCTTTTTTACTCAGTCCATGTGCATGGTATTTTTTCCCAACCTTTCACCTTTAGTCTGTGGGCATGTTTTCCCATGAGATGAGTCTCTTGAAGGCAGCATATTGTTGGGTCTTTCTTTTTAATCCAGTCTGCCAGTCTATGTCTTTGGATTGATGAGTTTAGGCCATTTACGTTCAGGGTTATTATTGAGATATGACTTGTATTTCCTGTCATTTTAGCTTTTTTGGGGTTTTTAGCTTAACTTTGTTTCTCCTTTGATTGACTCTTTCTTTAGGGTAATTCTTCCCCATGTTGACTGAGATTGTTGTTTTTCGTTTCTTCCTCTTTGAGTATATTGTTGAGAATGGTCTGTAGGGCAGGCTTTCTCTTTGTGAATTCTTTAAGCTTTTGTTTTTCATGGAAGGATTTTATTTTGTCATCAAATCTGAAGGTAAGTTTTGCTGGGTTTAAGATTCTTGTTTGGCATTTGTTTTCTTTCAGAGCTTGAAATATGTTGTTCCAGGCCCTTCTTGCTTTTTGGGTGTGGGCTGAGAAATCTGCTGATATCCATATTGGTTTCCCCCTGAAGGTAATCTGATGCTTTTCTCTTGCAGCCTTTAAAATTCTATTTTTGTTTTGTATATTAGGTATTTTCATTATAATGTGCCTTGGTGTGGATCTGTTGTAATTCTGTGCATTTGGTGTCCTGTAAGCCTCTTGTAATTGATTTTCCATCTCATTCATCATATTTGGGAAATTTTCTGATATTATTTCATTGAACAGATTATTCATACCCTTGGTTATCTCTGTGCCTTCCTCAATCCCAGTAACTCTTAAATTTGGTCTTTTCATGATGTCCCATATTTCTTGGTGTTTTCGTTCATGATTCCTAACCATCTTCTCTGTTTGACTTTGTTTTCAAGATTAAATATTTTGTCTTCATTGTCTGAGGTTCTGTCTTCCAAGTGATCTATTCTGTTAATTATGCTTTCTATTGAGTTTCTAACTTGGTTTACTGTTTCCTTCATTTCCTTGTTTCCTTCAAGGATTTCTGTTTCTTGTTTTCTCAGAACTTCTATCTCTTTATTGAAATGATTTTTTGCTTCCTGCAGTTGCTCTATTAGCTGATTATTCATAGCCTGAATCTGCTCTCTCGTCACATCTTTCTCTTCTCGGATCATTTTAATTATGAATATTCTGAACTCCCTTTCTGTCATTCCTTCTACCATGATGTCTTTGGGTTCTCTTGATATATCATCTAGGTTTGTTTGGGACACTTTCTTCCTGTGTTTTCTCATATTGCTCGTGTATCTTCCCCTCTAGTAGTGCAAATCAGAGGGATTGCAATTTCCCTGTAAAGACTTAAAGTGTCCCTGCAGATTTCCAGTAACTCACCAGATGTTTGAGAGGTGCTTGATCAAGCGGTGACCCAAGAAAGCTGCTGTCTCACTACCTCCAGGTTGGGAATGATCAATGCTTCTGGGCAGAGGCAGCCTGGTTTTGATAGACAATCAGATACAGCAAGGTGCTAGACCCTGGGCCAGGGTGTGGACCTGGGCACTAGCCCAAGTGGGGGTGGGGGCACAGAACTGTCCTCAGTGATGGAGACACTGGGCTTGAGAGCCCAGGCAGGCCTGAGCTCCTCGCTGGGGGCTCAGTTGGTGTCAGGTGGTCACTCTCTGCCAGGGAAGCTGTAAAATAGCACCGAAGGGCCTACCTCCCTGCTGGAGCTGGCGACCACCTCCGCTACAGGCCAGATCCCTCCAGGAGCCACAGCACAGTGGTGCTGCTGGAAGACCGGAGCTCAGATCTGAGGACTCAGGCAGCCGCAGATTGTTGCTCTCTGCCAGGGAAGCTGTAAAATGGTGCCAAAGTGCCCAAACTCCCCACTGGAGCTGGCGACCGCCTCCGCTCACAAATCACTTTAATTATGTAGATTCTAAACTACTTTTCTGTCATTTCTACTGCCATGCTGTCATTGGATTCTATCAAAATTGCATCTTGGTTTGTTATGGACACTTTTTTCTTCTGTTTTTTTCATATTATTTCTGTATATTCCCCTCTACCGGTGAAGATCTCAGGCATTGTAGCTTCCCCCTTGTAGGCTTACTGTGACCCTGCAGGATTCCAATACCTTTCCTTTGAGGGGAAGATTGATATCAGCAGTATCCAATACAAATAATATGCAGGCCCACACCAAAAACCCCCTATAAAGATGTTAACAGTTTGCAATAAACAGATAGGATGAGATCGATTATTATCTACAGTGTAGCCAATAGGTTTGCAGTTAGCTCATTTTTAGCATGAGAAAAGGGAGAATGAGACTCCAAGGGAATAGGTAAATAGAAGTAAAATGGAGTAAGAAAAAAAAAGAAGAAATAAAAAAGTTAAAAATTAAAAAAATAAAATTCGAGGGTTCATAGTCATCCACTACTCAAAGTTCTCAGTATCACTCCCAGTTCTCAGTATCTCAATGTGAGTGAGTTACCTATCAAAGGGCCTCTAGTCTCCTGTAGGTGTCTCCGGGAGCAGACTGCCCCTCCCATTGATGATGGCCATGGTCTCATGGGTAATTCAAAATGTCTGCACCAGCCTTCAAAGAAGCTGGGGAGTCCCAGCATGGGTGTCAACTCCACCCAGGGCATGAGTGGGGAGTCGGGAGGCAGCATGGGGGGTGTCTCAGAATTATTAAATAATAAGATGCAAGAAATTTAAAAAGAACTCCTTTATTATAGCATATTTTGCATGTGAGATATTGAAAAGTATAGCACCATGATTATGAGTCTGGATTCAATGTTTGAATATACTTTTTTGTTTTGTCACTGATTTTGTATAAATTCTTTAAATTCATTGCATTTAGTGAAATGGAGATCATAATAGTACATACTACAAAGTTTTACTGTGAATCTAAATAAATCAACATATTCAATACTTTGAATAGGTTTTAGTACATAGGAAGGACTGAAGTTTTTCTATTTTTTACATGTATAAATAATTTGTTTTATTTCAGCAGTAGTATTTCATTACATGGATGTACCAATTTTTCTTTATCCAGTCACACACTGAGCCATATTTGAAGTGTTTCCAGCTTTTGATGATCATGAATAAAGCTGCTATGAACACTCATGTACAGGTTAATGTGGGAAAACAAGGTTCATTTCTCTGGGATAAGTACACAGGAGTGGGACTGCTGGGACATGTCATAGTGTGTGTTAACTTTATAAGAAACTGCCAAACCTTTGAAGCTGCTATGAAGTTGTTTTGGATGCCGTACCATTTTACATTCCCACCAGCTATGTTAAAGTGATGCGGTTTCTGTGCATCCTTACCACTTGAGTTGCTGCGGTATTACATTCATTGTTTTGTAATATTATGTTTTAAATGCTTTTTATTTGTGCATGATAGTTGTACATAATAGTGAGACTCATTGTGACATAATCATACATGCATGCAATATAATTTATTTAATTAAATTAAATAATTAAATTTAATTAATTTAATTTAATTAAATTTAATCAATTTATTTAATTAAATAATATTTATTTAATTTATTTCAGTCCTTCTTGTACTTCTTCTTTCTTTTTCTTCTTCCCTCCTCCTGTTCATAGTAGAATACTTTATTGGTCTTCCTTCTATTTATTATTTTTGAAATTGGTGCTTTATAGATACACAGGTGAAATTCATTATGGTATATTCATATATGTATCTAACATAATTAGGTCAATTTCATTCTGTGTTTCCTTCTGTTTTAATCATTTTTTTTCTCTGCTTGACTAAAAGGATCTGACTAGCACAGTTGTAGAGGAGGAAAAGTTTATTTGAGGACTTATGGTTTCAGATATCTTAGTCCATAGAAGGCTGGCTCCTTTCCTTGGGGCTTGAGGTGAGGCTGAACATCATGGCAGAGTGTGTGGCAGAGGAAGGCAGCTCATATGAGATCAGGAAGCAGAGAGGTCTCCACTTGCCAGATTCAAATATATACTCCAAAACCAAGCCCCAATTTCTACCTCCTCCAGCCACCCTACCACTCAGTTAATCCCTATTGGGATTAATTTACTGATTTGGTTAAAGCTCCCATACCCCAATCATTTCTTCTCTGAACCTTCTTGCATTATCTTGCCTACGAGCTTTTGGGGGACACCACATCTAAATCATAACACCTCTGTTTTCCTCTCTTTCCTCATGCCTTCCCCTTCTATTTCACTGATCTACCTTCTATTTTCATGGGATTCATCCGCTTTTATCCCTCCTTATTTTGCTCTAACTTCTGCATATGAGAGAAGACATTCAACTCTTAGCGTTCTGAATCTATCTTATTTCACTTAACATGATGTTCCCCAGTTCCAGCCATTTATCAGCAAATGCCATAATTTCATTCTTCTTTATGGCTGAGTAAAACTGTATTGTGTTTATTTACCACATTTTCTTTATCCATTCATCTGTTGTCAGGCACCTAGGTTGGTTCCATATCTTGGCTATTGTGAGCTGTGCTGCTACAAACATTGATATGCTTGTGTCACTATAATTTTCTGACTTTCATTCTTTGGGATAAATACCAAGGAGTGGGACGCTGGGTCATATGGGGATTCTATTCCTAGTCTTTTGAGGAATCTCCATACTGCTTTCCAAAGTGGTTGTACTAATTTGCACTCTCACCCACAATATGCGAAAGGACCCTTTCCCCCATATCCTCACCACATTTATTATTATTTTTATTCTTGATAATTGCCGTTCTGACTACAGTGAGATGAAATCTCAATGCAGTTTTGATTAGCATTTCCCTAATTATTAGGGATGTTGAATTTTTTTTTACATATTTGTTGGTCATTCATATTTTGTTTTTTGAGAAATGTCTGTCTAGTTCTTTCGCCCATTTATTGATTGCGTTATTTGATTTTTTGGTGTTTTTTAAAATTCTTTATATATTCTGACTATCAATCCCATGTCCAACGTGCAACTGGCGAATATTTTCTATCATTCTCTAGGCTCTCTCTTTATGTTCTTAATTGTTTCCTTTGCTTTGCAGAAACTTTTTAATTTGATGCTGTGCCACTCATTGATTCTTGATTTTATTTATTTATAAGCATTAGGGATCTGGTTAAGAAAGACAGTGCCAATGCCAGTATGTTGTAGTGTTGAGCTTATGTTTACCTCTAAGTGTTGCTAAGTTTCTGGTCTAAATCTTAGGTCTTTGATCCACTTTGACTTGACTTTTGTGCAAGGCCAAAGATAGGGATCTAGCTTCATTATTCTAGATAAGGATATCCACTTTTCCTAATACTGTTTGTTAAAAAGGGTATCTTTTCTGTAATGTATGTTTTTTGTATCTTTGTCAGGTATCAGATGACTGTATGCAAGTGGTTTGTTTCTGCGTCTTTTGTTCTGTTGCATTGATCTTCATGTCTATTTCAGTGCCATTACGATGCTGCTTTTGTTACTGTAAGCTCTGTAGTATAATTTGACATCAGGTATTGTGATGCTTATTTTTACTGAGGTACCTATGGTAGTAACTCAGACTCTGGTAGATTACAGAAAATTTGACAAAACTCTCCAGTCAAGAGTGAAAGATCATAAACATGTCCAATTTTAAAAAATTTAGTCTGGTATCTTTGTGTTTAGTTGTAATATCCATTTATAATTAATCTGATTATTTATACATTAGCTTTGTATTACACAGATAACTCCCTCACTCCATATTATTGGAGGTACCATATTGGCCAGTTTTTTGACATACTTCTTCTCTCAGTATTTTTTTCTGATATTTTATTTTATTCTGTTTTATCTACCTGTATTACATTTTTGGTTATGCATTGTTTTACTGTTTTTAATGCTTGTGATCAAATTATGATGGCATCCTTTAATGAAAAAGATGAGTTTTACCACTCCCTCAATAATGCTTAGAACAATTTTAACTCAATTTTGTTATATCCTGATTTGTTTATTGCCATACATTTAAAATTTATATCTTAAAAACCATGGAATATTATTGTTTTGTATGTGTTTATATGTATCCACACATGTACACTTTGTGTTGTGCTTCATTTCTTTCTGCATTTCCATGTTTTAATGTGGAACCATTTTCTTCCATCTGTGAATTCCCTTTACTGTTGGTTCAGGTATGCTGGTGATGAATTATCGTTGTTTGGTTTGTATGACAATATTATTATTTCATCACTTTTGAATGATTTTCTTGAGTATAAATTTTTAGGTAGGTGATTACTTTCAACACTTTAATGACGTCATTCCATTCTTTCTTTCTTTTTTTTGTTTTTATTTCCATTGAGAAGTAAGAAATAGACTTTTGGTTTTGGTCTTTTTTCTTTGTCTTTGATATATTTTGTTTTTAATACATTTGCCTGAGGTTTACAGAGACTTTAAATCTCTGGGTTGATGTCTTTTATCAGGTTGGAAGAATTCTTAACTTGTTACTTCATACTTCTTTTGTCCTATCCTTTGTCACAATCTTTCTGGATCTCTCATCAATATATGTTATATCTATATATCATGCCCCAAACATCTCTTAGAATGTCTCTGTATTGAGTCTTCTTTTTTCTCCTCATGCTTTGGTTTAGATATTTTCTACTGGATTAGCTTTCAATTTACAAATCTTTTATTCAACTGTGTTTCAACTGCTGTATAGTCACTCTGTTGAATTTTTAATCTCCGATATTCTATTTTTTAGTTCTAGAATTCTTTCTTAATGGGTTCACTTCTCAGGCAAAAGTCTCCATGTTTTTAACAATTCTTTTTCTATATTTTCCCTCTATTTTGTTGAGCACATTAATCATAGTTATTTTTAAATTAAATTTATTTATTTGTTTATTTATTTTGGTACTAGGATTGAACCCAGCGGTGCTTAACTACTGAGCCACATCCCAGGCCCTTTTTATTTATTTTTTATTTTCAGACAGGGTCTCCCTAAGTTGCTTACAGCCTTCCTAAGTTGCTGAGGTTGCCTTTGAACTTGTGATCCTCCTGCCTCAGCCTCCTGAACTGCTGGGATTACAGGCATGTGCCACCAAGTCTGACTAATCATAATTATAAGTCCTTGTTCATTATAGTATTTGTGTCATTTTATTGGTCTACTATTGTAGTCTGTTAATTGTTTTCTTCTTGATATTTTATCATATATTCTATCTTTTGGGATGTCCTATAAATTTTAATAGAATACCATGTATTGTGTATAGAACATAGTCCAGATTCTAAATTGTGTTATTTTCTACTTGATAGGTTTCATACTTTCCTGTGTAAGGCATATAAAGGTGAGCGATCAGTTTAATCCAATCATGTGGTGTTGATTATATTTTTGCCAGTGCTTCATTCGTTTACCTCTGGTTGTTTCATTTTCTTAAGCAAAATCCCTCTGGGGCCATCCATGGTGAACCTGATGTATTCAGGGCCCTTCTTGTTGGCAGATCCTGGATCTTTGATGCCTCTGTGTTTCAGTTTTTTGGCTTACGTTTTTAACTTTGCCCTGCTTTTACGTCTTGCAGATATTGTGATAAGAAAACAGACCATGTTTCTAGGTACCTCGAGTTTGCAGATTTGTTATTTTGTCCTAATAAAAGTTAATAAAATAATTTCTCAGTTCCTTAGCAGTAGTCTTGTGCTAGGCCTCAACCCAGATTCCTATTATGTTTTCTAGTCTATTATCAACAAATGCTCCAGTGAGGAAGCATATGCATTTTGACAGTTCATCACTCAGAGGGTCTACCCTATTCATAATTTTAGCCCTCTGATCTGTGCTACTTCTACAACTCTATGAGGGCTTTCAAAATAAGAATTTGTTATACTTTATCTGGATTAATTTTAAATTGTTTATGGTTAGAAATGTGGTGGGCTACAAACTACTCATTCTCTCGAAGTCAAAATTATCCAAAGGGGAATTCATTTATTATTATTTAAGCTTGGCTACTTCTACTCTCTAAACAGTGAAAATTGCAGAATGCTTTGAAACTTTCTTATGACATAATTTCTAGTACCATGTACGTGACATTAATAATATGTTTATAAAAATAAATTATTTCTCAACTGAAAAAATGTAAAAGCTATACCGTAATGATATTGGCTCATATGTTCTTTATTTGAAGGCTTTGGCAGTTTTAAATGATGTGACTATAATTGTTCTGTTTTCAAGAGTGATAGAGTCTACCTATGTTTTTTTGAGTGACTACATAGAAATACCATGAGGAAAAGAGTAGTGAAGTGACAACTTGCACATTTAGGGTAAAGAACTCATAGTGTCACAGATATAGTATATGGGGGATGGACTTTTTTGCCTCTAAATTAATGTTAAAAATGTGAACAGTGAAAGAGAGAAATATCTATTTTCTATTATGTGTCAAAATCTGAAATATAAAAGATGAATATAAAATTATGAATATATAAAAACAGTAAGGTATATGAGAATGGAAAATAAATCCTATCCCTTTTGAATAAACAAATAGTGTTGCTGCTATTTATACAGTTTAATTATTAAATGAATGTAAATGAATAAATTATGATGTCAGAGAGAGTATAATATCACAAGGGTTAATTAATTGCTAATTAAAGTTTTAGTTTACCAGATTCCTCTAGCCTGTTAATTTATATCTTTAATGCATGAGGGATTATGATGTTTAAAAGCGTTGATCACTTTGCATAGAAAATGTATTAATACAGAATTGCCACACAATTTAGTTATGGCTAATACATTTACTTTATGTATTGATAATAAATCATTAACAGATAATACTATATAGTTGTATAAATGCATTGTACTCATATATTATTGAGATTAAAACCTGCTGGTTGTAAAATGGAACAAGAATTGATGTCTGAATTAGATATTAGAATATAGCTAGAAATTCACCCCTAATACTTTAAAATAATGTATGAAGATCCATCATATATACCTACAGGTTCATATAATCAACTGTTTCCATTGTAATATTTCACTGACTTACTTCTTTTTATTTCTACATCATATTTAAAATTTTACTTTTTTGTGAGTACGTATCTATTTCTTTTAATGACAGAGCAATATTGGTGAGCTTTATTGCAAACAATTTTTATAGTGGTATGTTTGTTGATAAAAATAAATGGTATGTAGTTTTAACCACTTCTTTCAACCTGCCTTTTGGAATTCATAGATTGGTGGAATTTTTGACGAATTACCTAACTTGACTAGCCAGTATGCTGCCTTCTTGTCAAGAACAGAAAGAACTACTAAAGTATCAGATACGGTAAGAAGACTTTCATAATTAAACTTATTTGTAGTTTAGGAAATGTGGAGGAGACTGCATAACATAAATATTATATTATGACTTGATAGAGGTACCTGGTAGCCTGTTGTGAAATCTTTGATAATCTGATAATTCCATAGATTTAAAGTTCAACAAAATTCTTGAAGCTTAGTCAAAGTCCATCTTTTTTTATGAGGGAATATTGCATGGGGCAACACTTGTAGAATCAGATAACTTTTATACTTAGTTTCATATATGAAATCTGAACTTAAGTGTGTTGAATATGGAGTGGAAAGTTTACTTTAGGTTCAACCCAGGTTACTCATAGAATAAATGTTTTCCCTCTTCAATTTAAATCCATCTTGAAATCTAAAACTCTTCAGTTATTTATTCACTCCTATTAACCTATATTATAAACTCTGTTGATATGAAATTTTAACAGACTTATCATTACTTTACAAATAGCTAAACTTGAGTAAATTGAAAATTATAAAACAGATTAAATTTAAAAATGAATAGTGACTATTTCATATTGAATTTACAAGAAGATCAAGGTAAAATTTATAGTTAAAAAGTTATACCCAGCCGGGCGTGGTGGCGCAGGCCTGTAATCCAAGCTACTTGGGAGGCTGAGCCAGGAGGATCATGAGTTCAAAGCCAGCCTCAGCAACTTAGGGAGGCCCTAAGCAACTCAGTGAGACCCTGTCTCTAAATAAAATACAAAATAGGGCTGGGGATGTGGTTCAGTGGCTGAGTGCCCCTGAGTTTAATCCCCGGGTCAAAACAAAAAAAAGTTATGCCCACAGAAAATGCTACTGTAGTTTCAGTGTTTATTTCATCCTCCCTAATTCATATGTTGAAATTCTAATACCCACCATGTAGTATTAGGAGGTAAGACCTTCTGGGAAGTAAATAGATCATGAGGGCAAATCCCTTTTGAATAGGATTAGTGACCTTATGAAATGCGCACAAGGAGCTGCTCCTTTGCCTCTTCTTCCATGCAAGGTCACAGGAAGAAGGTGCTATCTATGAGGAAGAAAATGTACACCAGATACCAAATCTGCTTGTGCTTTGGTGTTGAACTTTGTAGTCTCCAGAACTGTGAGAAACAATTTTTTTCATTTGTAAGCTACCCAGTTTATTTCATTATAGCAGTCCAAACAGATTAAGACAAATGTCAGTGTAGTCCTGTGTTTATAAAGTACCAGACTATCTTCACAAGATATTATTGATAACATGATCAAAACAGGATCATTAAGCAGGGTTTAAAATGCAGCTGAACATCTATACCAGAGCACTGCTTAGTGAAATAAAATACTGCTAGATGAGACAATGCCAAGAGTTTACTTATAATGTTTTTAGTAGCAAAATCAACAGTATAAGATCAGGATGAACTAATTTAAGGAAAGAATAAATGTACTGCTAATTAATGTAACTATATGAAGTGTAAGGGATTTGACTAATTTGGTGAGAGACATTCAGGAATGGATTCGTTTTTTTCTGAGGCACTAACTGACTGAATTTGAGATAAAGTCAAAATTAGTATCAGGTTCTTGAGATTTTTTTGTAGCTATAAATTACAAAGAGAGATTAAAATCATCTAGCAGTATTCTTTTTTCTTTCTGGTACGGGGGATTGAACCCAGGGGCACTTAACCACATCCCCAGTCCTTTTAAAAAAAATTTGATTTAGAGACAAGTTCTTGCTGATTGCTTAGGGCCTTGCTAAGCTGCTGAGGCTGGCTTTGAACTCATGATCCTCCTGCTCTCAGCCTCCACTGGGATTACAGGCATGTGTCACCACTCTTGGCATCTAGCAGTATTCTTGACATGTAGTATTATTAAATAAGTGTTTTATTTTACTAGATCATTCTCTATGCCAAGGAATTTTTGGATTGTATTGTATTTCTCATTGTTGCACATACCTCAGGGTCTGTGACATATGTCATTAAGTATTTTACTATTAATAAAATTATTTTAAATTTTGAATATTTAGATTGGATTCAAAGTTATTTCTATCATAATATTACAGGTACTAGGAAAGAAAAATGGATATCTCTGATGGCATCCATAGGAGTGCATGTGTATGTTATACTTTATAGTAGAAAAAGATATTACAGATTTCTAAAGGAATAAGAGTTGTTCCATCCATTGCTTTTACCTAATTTAAATTTTTCTGTCTGAACTTCATGTGTCTTTGGATATGAAAACTCCTTTTTAGGAATCTCTCCTATCTTTTGGCAAGAAGCAATTAAAAATCTTGGGTAGGATCTCATTTCCTAAGAAGCAAAATAGTTTAATCATATAGAAAACCTGGGTTTTTGAATCCCTTCTGCAAATTACGATACCATTTGAACAGGAAAGTATAGATGATGAAAAATCCAAATGATGATCTCAAAACAAAATTGAAATAATTTTTCAAATGTATGAAATGATGGAATAAATTTTATAACTTTAATTTCACAGAAAATACTAGAAACTTTATGTTCTAGATATTTTAGGTATTCCATGTATGTGGATATGCATACTGCAAACTTGAAGGAGGTTAGACTATTCAAATTATAAATTTGTATTTTTATATAAAATATAAAATATAAAAATAAAAATAAATATAAATATAAAAATATAAAATATAAAAATCCCCCTGACGTCTGGTTTAATATGAGCCTATCTGTATAACCCTCTTCCTTTTCTAAAGTCCCAAAATAATATTTTTTCTTTTAAGAAAGCTAAAACATAAGCATAGCTGAATATAAAAAGATTGAAAATATGAGAAATGGAGAATGGATGCAAATCAAAAGTCTATTTATGAGGTACTCTACAGGCAGAATGTTGAAAAAATAGTTGGGAGTATTTGATATAAAACCAATTATCCTAAGTTGAGTGAAGACGTAAGTGTGATTTGAGGAACTCCACAAAATGCCAAGGAGAATGAATTTTGAAAGACCTGTATTTTTTTCATATTCTTTTATATTTTTAGAAGACCATAAATAAAGAGAATATTCTTGAAGCTTCCACAGAGAAATGTAAATAGGTAACCCACAAAGAGAGAACAAACATAACTGATATCAGTCACTTGCTTAGCAGCATTACCAACATTTTAGAGCTGGGAAATAATGGAGTAATATTTTCTCAAATTTCTAGAGGAAATAATTTTTGATGTAGAATTCTTTCTGTGTCCCAAAAATGAATCAAGAAAAGAATTTTCTGGCATGCAAGGGCTGAGAATATTTAATAAGCTTACATCCCCATGTAAAGCATTGCTTTAGCAAAGTAAATAAGTAAAAATAAAAAGAAGACACTAAAGAATGCAGACACAAATACAGGGAATAGAAACTTAGTATTTCCTAGATGAAATAATAAGAAGTGAAAGCAAATTAATACGGAATTTTTTTCAGCTCATGCTTGAAATATTCAAGAGGCAGGAATTTGATAACAATTTCATTTACTTCTCTCTTTTTGGTTATATTATGTGATTCTATAGTGAATAATAATGATAATTAATTTTTTTATAATTCTTTGGTTTTAAAACAACTTATAAAAATCCCCAAGGACTTTTGTAAGACAGACTTTAGATATTAATAATAATAAAAATAAAATCAAGGGCTGGGGATATAGCTCAGTTGGTAGAGTGCTTGTCTCGCAAGCACAAGGCCCTGGGTTCAATCCCCAGCACTGCAATAAATAAATAAATAAATGAATAAATAAAATAAAAAGAAGAGGTTGAAAGGTAGTATATGTGCCAAATTTCACATTTCATAGGCAGAGTTAACAGATATTTAAAAACTGACAAATCAGTATTAGTCCTTATGTTAAATTTGTGATGGTAAATATAACAAACACACAGAAAGGTGGCACAAGTCTGTAATCCCAGCTATACTGGAGGCCGAGGCAGGAGGATTGCAAGTTGGATCCAGCCTCAGCAACTTAATGAGAACTTGTCTCAAAATTAAAATAAGCAAACAAACAAAATAGGCTAGGGATGTAGCTCAGTGTTAGAGCACTTGCCTAGTGGAGGCCCAGGGTTTAATCCTCAATACTGGAAAAGAAAAAAGAAAAGATTCAGTCATTTGTTTAAAGAAATTATTTCCTAGAATGGAACCAGGGAAATGTCGAAGGTAGAAAATTTTTGTTTAAGACACTGAATGTGATTTGAATTTTATTTATGAAGATATTTTAAAAGTAAAAATAGTACTCAAATGTTTAATATGCATTATGATATACCTGTATTTGTACTGACCAACTCTATGAAAAGAATAGAAGTTCCAGATAAAATAAAAACAAAATATATTCATGAATATTTTTGAGCTAGATTTCCAGAGTATACAGGCTAAAGGCTAAAGGAAGGAGAGTTCTACTAGAGTGGGAAGTAGAGTGCTGAAAACTAACATTCTCCTCAAGGATGTTTGCCCAACCATATGAGTTTGAGTTAATTTTTATAGCTTCAGAAACCTCCCTGAAATGAAATAAAGCCTAAGGCTTTCTCACAGTAGGTAGTCTCAAAGAAGATTCACTAATACGCTAAAACTCTAATGGACAAACTATGCAGGTTAAGAGTAAAATGCAAAATAAATTTACCTTTCCTATCCACCAGAGGATTTAATGGAATATTGCCTGTGAATCTTTTGATTTTGAACCTGTGAGAAGGAAATTACCCCTGAGTATTTCACCTTCATTTAATGAGATGAATTATTAAAAACCATAAAACCCCTGCTACAGATATTAATGAAATTAATTTTATTAATATAAATAAGAGGTAGTGCTTTTATAGTCTTCTTTCTATGCCAGGTACTATTTCAACTTCTTATTATCTCATTTGAGTATTTGAATTATGGTCATTTTTAAAATTGAGGAAATTGAGGCATAGAGTTTGAGGCTTAAAGGGAAGAGCCAGAATTCAAACTGAGGCAGTGCAACAATACAAGCTACTCTTAAGGGTACTTGTATGGCAGTTCTCTCTGGCTTGAAATATTTGGCTTAACTAAAATAAATATTTTAGTATTATCATTGTTTTTTGTAACTTAAAATGAAAGAAATGAATGTAAAGATCTCAGATATTATTATAACTTATAGAACTTTTTTTCTTAATTGCTGTCCTTTAGCAGAAACTGAGTGAGGGTTCAGGATTAGGAACAACATTGTTGAAAGTTAACTTTTTTCTAGTTAATGAGAGATTAAAATTAAGTAATAGCTATAAATTTAGTGGGCAAGACATTGGAAGAGTTTGATATACTTTCTTAGGTTAAAAAATAGTTCATAAAAGGCCATCATTTGGCTAGTGACAACTGGCATCTAAACATATCACAAAAATTATGCCAGCATTTAAAAAAATTGACAAATAACTTGATTGTACTTCTCTTTATTATTTAATAAACAGTTATAAAACAACTGAGAGAAAATGGTATTTTAATACTAAATTTTATTTATAAATTAACTTGTTAAACTGAATTGTAAATATTTTGAATATTATTTGTCTCAGTTAATGTTTAAGACATACAGGCATCAATTATAATTTGTATGTTTAATTCATATGTACAAATATGCATATATATAAGGAAATAGGCATATGTCAAATTTGTTTTTTTAAAAAATCTTGCTTACGAAAAAATCAAAGGGGAGACCAGTACTCTTAGTATAGTGTTTTGTTTGACATACAATGATTATAAAGGTTCCATAACTATATAAGTATTACTTTCCTACAATGTAAACAGTTCAGCACCTATGGTCATATACCTGACCTTTCACATTTTCAATACCTGCTTAGCCTTTCTTGACTTTTGTGTTTGTCATCCTGGATCACTTTAACATATTGCAAAATGCTTTAAAAAACATACACAGACAACAAATAATATATCTGTTTGTACAACACAATAAGTTTTAAGAGGAAAAGCTATGATATCAGAGAAATACTTTTACAATTTTCCTCCATCTTCTAGCTGCATGAGTGTAGGCAACTTCTGTAAATCTCAGTTTCTTCAACTATTAAATAAGGATAATAGTACCTACCTGATTGGATCTTGGTAAAAGTAAATGTATTATTGTTTACAACACTTATTTCACTGTGTTATTCATGGTAAGCTATAGATAAGGTAACTATAAAATTATAATTGGTAGGTTTATGGCTCAAAGCCAAGTCATTCTCATGCCTATACTCTCCTTTCTTCATTCTACAATGTTATAAAGAACATATATTGAAATGCAATAATAGCTTTATCTTTTTCATACTTCTTGTAAGTGAATCCACCTTCTTCAACCAGAGGCTCCTCTGTTATAGATTAGGATAGCAATGTCAGAAATGCAAAGGAATGGAAAAAAACCTTTTCAGTTTTGATTTTGGAAATTTCTTGAAGCCATTGTGGAGATGGGAGTTTGTGGGGCGGAGTGAGATAATGGGGCTGTATGTAAATAGTAAAAAGTGTTTTCTAATTTCCAAAAGCTTTTGTTTCATATTCTCAAACCAGAGGTTGTCTTAGAATTCCAACTTCTGTGTTAATTATCTTTTACTGAAAAGTAAACAAACTCAAAAACTTAGTAGCACACAACAAAAAAATATTTATTATTTACTCTTAAATTTGCATCAACTGGGGATTCTCATTATCAAGCTGCAGCTTTGCTATGGAAATTCTGTTTCATGCTGCTCTTTGGGTGGAACAAGAGCATTACTATAAGAAAGAAAGTAGGGAAATTGCACAATAGAGGAAATCCTCTGCCACACTGAAAGAAAGCTCTTCCTGAACTGAAAAGACAGGAAAGATGGAGAGGGGTAGAGTAGCAAGGTCTTTGAGATCTGAGTGTGAGGCCTGATTTATTTTCTCCTACATTGTGGGTAACTCTGGTAAGATTGGGGTGTGGGTAGTAGTGATAGCTATAATCAGAGACTCTGGTGTAGAAATCCCAAGAATTTCTACAGTATCCTTCCATTTCATATGGAGATTGAACTCCATCTCATATTTGACAACTGGGAGAGTGTTAGAGTAATGCCTTCCTTCCCACATAATGATGGTTCCTGCAGGTAGAAATGCTATAAAGGTAATTTTAGGTAGAGAGCATCTCTATCAGTCAGGGACTAGTCAGAAGACAGAACTGTGGTACTTATTTGAGATAAAGTAACATGGGGAATGATGGATATTAGAGAACTGAAAAGGCAAAGAGGGACCACTAAGGTATCATAGAGATAGTAACCAGTAGGTATTACCATCTCTAGGCTTTGGGGAACAAAAGAAATAGGTTAGAATTATGAAAGCTTGGAGAGACCTTATGGAGATGAGATTCACAGTTAAGTCTTCTGTAGAGGGTTCACAGCTGGTAATAGTGTCCTAGAAGCCCAAAGTAAAGAGCCCCTGGGCAGATTATTAGGATCTTGAGGACAGTGCAAATATATTAGGAATGATTTCAGCTGAACTGTAAGAATTCAAGTTATTCTATTAAAAACTTCATTCTATTACTCTTCTTTTCTTTCTTTCTTTCTTTCTTTCTTTCTTTCTTTCTTTCTTTCATTACACCTTACTAGAATATTTATAGATAATTATTAGATTTTGGCATAGTTTTTAAAGTTTCCTTTGTTGCTTGGTTAGTTTATATATCTATTCTTTGGTGGAGAACATATTACAAAAAGTTTTCTTACTGCCTGACCATCAGTGCAAGTAAAAGATTTTAAGTAAATAATTTTTGACATTGAAGAGTGATTGGCCTACACTTCCATTATACTTTAAAGTCTACAAATTTTTATTTAATTATCTAACTTCATTAGTTCAGAAAATGACTTTGATGAGCAAACAAGAAAAACTGCTGGTGGTAGGTCTGTTCATCAAGGTAGAGAAGAAATAGTGTGAAAACAATTGAGGGGCAGGATACCCTGGGATAAATCAGGTTTTAACAGCCTAATATTCAAATGGGCACTATTGCCTTTCAGTAGATATATATATTGTGAAAAGAATGCAGTTCTTTTCTAGATTAGTGATCTAAATTGTGTTTTAGTTATTTTTATTTGTCCTGTGTAAATTTCAGAAATAAATAATAGATTAAAAAGAAATGATTATATTCTTACCCCTTGGTTGATAAAAAATTTTACGTTTTCATGTCTTTTTTTTTTTTTTTTCTTTGTACGAGGGAGTGAACCCAGGAGTGCTTAACCACTGAACCACATCCCCGCCTTTTTTTTTTTTTTTTTTGAGACAGGGTCTTGCTAAGTTGTTGAGGCTGGCTTTTAACTCTTGCTTCAGCCTCTCTAGGCTGTGCCTAGATCACAGGCATGTACCACTATCCCCAGCCACTTTTGTGTGTTTTGAGATTGAAATCTGTTCTAATTTTGAAGGTGACATACTAATTCAAAATGAACAATAGCAAAGTGATTTATTCACTAATGCTATCCAAGACTTACATTATGCTGCATTTATGACATCCATCCCAATCTAATTCTACAAATTAGAATTACACCTCATACTAACCATCTGTTGTTTTGTAGAACATGTGGAAGTTAAAAGAAGAACAGTATGTTAAAAATGATTTGGAGATGATTAGTTAAGACCTTTGACTTCATCATTTAAGGTCGTTGATGCCAACATGTTTATATTTATCACCTCTCCATATTGTATAAGATGGTATTAATGCCCTTAAAACCTCTTTATAAAAATTTGTGACTGATAAACATGACATTTAACAATTGACTTCAAATGCTTAATTGCTTAAGATGAACATATTCATGAGGAGTGAACTTGTTTCAGTATATTTAAATATTTGGGATTTAATATCTCATTTTGAAATTACCTCTACTGCTGAAGAAAGCAGTTGTCCACAATGCTGAATGTGTGTACAGAAATCTCGTCACTGACATGGTTAACACTATCATTTTTTGTCCAATTCAGAACATTAAAAATTTGGGCATTGATTATCATTATATACAAAGTATGTGCTAATAATCCTTCCATTGAGAGTTTTTAAGAGCAAAGATCCATTGTATTATTACAATATGTCTAGGGAAAATACATTTTTTCCATTAAATATTTTAAAATGTTTGTACTAAGTAGCTTTATATTAGTATTTTCAACCCACGTATACAGGAAACAGATGTGGAAATTAACAGGTTAGAATGACATTGGCAAAAAAAGAAAATGACATCAGTAGAGAAAGGAGAACTTGACCAGGAATGTGGCCAGGAGTATAAAGAAAGGAAATAATGATAAGTCTTATGAAAAAGTTTGAGAGGGCAAATGATGATGTAAAAAAAAAATTCAGAAGCATTTTGGAAAAACTGCAAATGGATTACGAAAATTACAACTATGGGAAGGAAATACTGCTTCTGGAATGAAGAAGATTTGGAAAGGAGGAAGCCCCTTCTTCCCACAGCCTATCATATATACTATTTAGCATCTCCTATTGGCAGGAGCCCTCTGGCAAAGCAGAAGTATGTTTGGAGCTGAGACATAGTAGTTTAAAATCTGGCATATTTTCTTCTTTCTTCACATGTTTGGACTTTCCACAAAGCATTCAAACAATTTGGTGTTTGCCTAATGAGATGTAATCATCCTTTGTACAATAAAAGTACACTCATTCTCTCTAAAATAAAGAGAGACATGTTTTCATCAATCATTTTGTTCATCTCTGGATAAATTATAAATTATAAATATTAAATCTATAGTTGTTACCTAAATACTAAATTAGTTTGTTTTGTGCTGCTATACCAGAATACCTGTTACTGGGCAATTTGTAAGGAACAAGAGATTTATTTATTATGGTTCTTGGAGGCTAGGTAGTTCAAGATTGAGAATTTCACATCTGGCAAGAATTTTTATGTAGTGTCATGTCTGAAGGCAGAAAGGCAAGAAGACATGCACATGAGAGAGTTAAGGGGTCCAAATCAATCATTTTATCAGGAATCCACTCCAGAGAGCTAATCTATTCCTGTGACAACAGCTTTAATTCAGTTTTAAATGAAAAGGATTTTATCTCTCAAAACTGTTGCATGAGGGATTAACTTTTCAACTCATGAATTTGGGGGATATATGCAGATCATAGCATGTACATTATTAGTTTCTTTTCTTCCTCTCCCCCAGCTTAATTAAAGTATAATTGATACCTGAGTATATAGTATATATTTACAGTAATAATATGTATGCTTTGGTAAATATAAATGTGGTGAAATCATTACATTAAACTAACATTTATCACCTCACACATTTTTTTGGTGTTGAGAATATTTAAGATCTACTCTCTTAACAATAATAGTATATAATATATTGTAAACTATAGTCACATGCTGAAATTATAGATCTTCAGAAGTCATTCACCTTGTCTACCAGAAATTTTGTACCCTTTGGCCCACATTTCCTCATTTCATCCCTGCCCCACAGCTGGTATTTTCCTGAAACCACTATTTTCTAGTTCCGATTCTACATTTGAGTTCAGATTATGTAGTAATTGCCTCTCTGTGCCTTGTTTTTATTTATTTATTTCTTTAATTTTATTGGTTCTTTTAATTTATACATGACAGTGGAATCCATTTTGATATAGTTTAAACAAGCATGGAATATATCTTATTCTAATTAGGTACCCATTCTTGTGGATATATATGATGGCAGGATTCACACATATTCACATATATGTATTCATATATGTACATAAGGAAGTTATTCAGATTTTTTTTGAATTTATATATTTTTAAATTTTAGGTCATTGTACACAAATGGAGTACGACTATCATTTCTCTGGTTATACACAAAGTAGAATCATACAATTTGCATATTTATACATATACATATGGTATAGATGTTTGTATCATTCTATTATCTTTCCTTCCCTTCCCCCTCCCCACCCCTCATTTTCTTCTATATTTCATCCCTTCTCCATTCTTCCCGTGCCTCCCCCACCCCCACTATGTGTCATCAAGCACTTATAAGAAAGATCATTCGGCCTTTGGTTTTATGGGATTGGCTTATTTCACTTAACATGATCTTCTCCAATTCCATCCATTTACTTGGAAATGTCATAATTTTATTATTCTGTATTGCTGAATAATATTCTATTGTGTATATAAACCACAGTTTCTTCATCCATTCCTCTATTGAAGGGCATCTAGTTTGGTTCCATACTCTAGCTACAATGAACTAGGCTGCTATAAACATTGAAGTGGCTGCATCACTGTAGTATGCTGATTTTAAGTCCTTTGGGTATAGGCCAAGGAGTGGGATAGCAGGGTCAAATGGTGGTTCCATTCTGGGTTTTCTAAGGAATCTCCATACTGCTTTCCAGAGTGTCTGCATCAATTTGCAACCCCACCAGCAATGTATGAGTGTACCTTTTTCCCCACATCCTCGCCAACACCTATTGTTGCCTGTATTCTTGATAATAGACATTCTAATTGGGTCGAGATGATATCTTAGGGTAGTTTTGATTTGCATTTCTCTTATTACTAGAGATGTTGAACATTTTTTCATATATCTGTTGATTGCTTGTAGATCCCCTTCTGTGAACTATCTGCTCATTTCCTTAGCCCATTTATTGACTGGATTATTTATATTCTTGGGGTAAAGTTTTTTGAGTTCTTTATATATTCTGGAGATTAGTGCTCTATCTGTTGTGTGTGTGGCAAAGATTTTCTCCCACTCTGTATGCTCTCTCTTCACATTGATGAAAAAAAGCTTTGCTGAGAAAAAGCTTTTTAGTTTGAATCTATCCCAATTATTGATTCCTGCTTTTATTTCTTGTGCTTTGGGAGTCATGTTAAGGAAGTCTGGTCCTAGGCCCACATGATGAAGATTGGGACCTACTTTTTCTTCTGTTCAGTGCAGGGTCTCTGACCTAATTCCTAGGTCTTTGATCTGTTTTAAGTTGAGTTTTGTGCAGGGTGAGAGATATGGGTTTAGTTTCAATTTGCTGCACATGGACTTCTAGTTTTCCCAGCACCATTTGTTGAAGAGGCTATCTTTTCTCCATTGTATGTTTTTGGAACCTTTGTCTAGTATGACAACACTGTGTTTATGTGGTTTTGTCTCTGTGTCCTCTATTCTGTACCATTGATCTACCTGCCTATTTTAGTGCCCAAACCGTGCCTTTTTTGTTACTGTTATTTTGTAGTATAGTTGAAGATCTGGTATTGTGATACCTTCTGCTTCGCTCTTCTTGCTAAGAATTGCATTAGCAATTCTGGGTCTCTTATTCCTCCAAATGAATTTCATGATCACTTGCTCTATTTCTATGAGGTCCATTATTGGGATTTTAATTGGAATTGCATTGAATTTGTATAGCGCTTTTGGTAGTATGGCCATTTTGATGATATTAATGCTGCTTATTCAAGAATATGGTAGATCTTTCCATCTTCTAAGATTTTCTTTAATTTCTTTCTTTAATGTTCTGTAGTTCTCATTGTAGAGGTCTTTCACCTCTTTTGTTAGATTGATTCCCAAATACCTTATTTTTTTTTTTTTGAGGCTATTGCAAATGGGGTAGTTTTCCTAATTTCTCTTTCAGAGGATTCATCACTTATGAATAAGAATGCATTCGATTTATGAGCATGAATTTTATATCCTGCTACTTTACTGAATTCATTTATGAGTTCCAGAAATTTTCTGGTGGAATTGTTCAACTCCTCTAAATATAGAATCATGTCATCAGCAAAAAGGGATAGTTTGAGCTCTTCTTTTCATATTCCTATCCCTTTAATTTCTTTGGTCTGTCTAATTGCTCTGGCTAGTGTTTCAAGGATGATATTGAAAAGAAGTGGTGAAAGCGGGCATCCCTGCCTAGTTCCAGTTTTCAAGGGGAATGCTTTCAATTTTTCTCCATTTATAATGATGTTGGCTGTAGGCTTAGCATAGATAGCCTTTGCAATGTTTAAGAATGGTCCTACTATCCCTATTTTTTCTAATGTTTTGAGCATGAAGGGGTGCTGTATTTTATCAAATGCTTTCTCTGCATTGATTGAAATAATTATGTGGTTCTTAACTTTAAGTCTGTTGATGCGATGAATTACATTTATTGATTTTGGGATGTTGAACCAACCTTGCATCCCTGGGATGAAACCCACTTGATCATGGTGCACTATCTTTTTAATATGCTTTTGTATGCGATTTCCTAAAATTTTGTTAAGAATTTTTGCATCTATGTTCATTAGAGA